>CAWUFW010024789.1:0-54726 GCA_963921515.1 Calotriton arnoldi | reverse complement strand
GCCCACCCCACAGGGAAGCAGAGTCAAAAGGAAGGAAGCATGGGCATGCTGGGAAGGGGGTGGAGGCAATAGCATGATGGGAGTCGTAGTCACAGACATTGCTCACCCCCACAACTGTCCCATCAACACCACCCTGAACCATGCTCACATCACAGGGAGTGGAGAAGGACTCACAAGATGGCTGACACTGGCTACTGCTGTGGGGAGCACAAGGCCCTGCTGGCAACTGTGCACCAACAAACAGCAGGACACCACTGAATGACATCCTGAGAGACAACTTCCACTCCCTGCAATGCAAGCACGTTCCATGGTGGGATAACTGACTGGGTGGGTGGGTGGGTGGGAAGGAGGTCTGGCTGTCAACCAAACACAATCAATGCAGACCATGTTCACACCCCAGAGAATACATAGAAATGCCCAAATAATGCAGGACAATGTGCCACACCAATATCAACCCCTGACTGTGACGACTTAGGACAATACAATGTACAGGCCCGCACCCCGAGGCACAGTCACAACTGTCAGGTGTGTCAACCACTGATGCCTGCAGAAACATGAAATACATTGTTTGTGTCTCCCAAAAACAGGTGATGATAGGGACACAGCAGCAGACGCTGAGGAGTCCCAGTCCCAGGCTCAAGAGGATGCCGAGCTCACTGGCGTCGTACAGCCTCTGTCCTCCTCGGACGATGAACAACCTGGCACATCCGGTGCAAGTCAACTTGCTGCACCAGCAGGACCACCAGCTGCAGCACCAGCAGGTCCACCAGCTGCACCCCCTGCACCCACCCCTCCAACGACTGTCACCACGAATACCATCCCTGCCGACATGGACAGAATAAGGAACAACACCAGCGCAGTGACCCTGGACCAACCTGGGGCCATGGACACCACCACCACCACCCCCCCCAAGGTGGACCAGGGTTATCTGTGCGTGCAACTGCACACACTGCACATGTCAGCAGGGGTGGTGGGAGGGGTGGGAGACAGAGGTCGCTGCTTGCAGACGTTGCTGGTGTGCATGAAGACCCACAACTGGTACGCATAGCTGATGCGTACCAGTCCAGCACCGGAGAGCTCAGCCAGGTAGTGGGGCTCCTCAGAGACATCAAACAGCAGCAGGCTGCCCATCATGCCCGCTTGGACTCCCACATGTCCCACGTGGAGTCACACATGTCACGTGTGGACTCCCACATGTCCCGCGTGGAGTCCAAGTGGGATGTACTACATGAGATGACGGCGGTGCACAGGGACATTTTACAATGCCTCCGCCAGATGAACAGCAACCAGTCCACACCTCCCTGTGTGCCAACAACATCTGGTACCGAACAAACTGCAACTGCCACAGGGAGGGAGGAGGACTCTGGCGGAGAGTCCCTGCACCGCAGCAGCCTGCACTTGAGGGCCCCCCCCAAGAAGAGGGGTCGTCCGAGGAGGGGAAAGTGAGAGGCTGATGGCCAAGCGCAACTCCCAGGAAGCCTGAACCTGTTCTGGATTTTCGCCTTTGTGCACAGACTGTTCACCCTGTTGATGGCAACACTACTCCCACACATTGCATGGGGAGTACAAGTTGGAACAATGTGTCAGACAACTGTGGCCCCGATACTGGGGATCCTGTCTACCTGGACTTTCAATTCACCTAGGAACTTGGGATTGCAAGATTCATGTACAGCACAATCCATCCTATGCACTATTAACACAGATGTATCACAATAAACACACTAATACACCATACTTGCCTCTGTCGTGATTCCAACGTGGGTGCTGTTATGGGGATGATGAACTTCAAAATTACACTGTGTATGCGAACTGCAACAGCAAGGACAACACAGGCATGTGAGTACAGGCAACGTGACACATATGAGGGAGACACACCACCAGGGCTACACAACACATACACACCTAGGCCATCTGACTCATTGCCTACACTGATGTTGCCAGGGAAGACGGTGCAATGCACAGACACCACACCCATTCCCAGTTGTAGTCAAGTAGCCCACAGGTGCAGTAAGCAAATGGCAGTCAAATGTGTGACCACAGACAACGCACATCACTAAGTGAAGCACAGGTTTATTACACAGTAGCAACATGCCGTAACCACTACAGATGCAAGGTAACCCCACCTGGTAGCGGGCACACAGTCAACAACTGTAGACGGAAGGAAGTCCATGGGTGTGGCGCACATCACCTGTAGGGACACAACAGCTACCAGCCTGGATGTGCAATCACGTCGTCGGTGGACACAGTTGACCAAACGAATCTTAAAGTACCCTGTGAAGGACAGAAATGACACACAGTCAAAAGCAATGCAGTACAGGACAGATCAGCAAAACTCATGCACAATACATGTTACAAGATACCCACCCAGAACCAAGTTAGCATGTCAACACTGTTGGGGAGTACAGCCCACCTGTCACCACACATCGCAACACACATCCTGTCAAGTAGCCCATGGACACACTCCAACAGCACCAGAGCACCACCCACACATCATGCCAACTCACATCATTCACATGACACCTCAGGATACTCACATTCAGCTAAAGAAGTTGGTGATGAGCTGTGTGCGGACATCACCATCACCATCATCATCATCATCATCGTCACTGGCATCGTGGTCCAGGCCAGGATCCTCCACAGGTGGCGGATGTTGGTCATCATCATCCTGGATGAGAGGCAACTCCTTCCGCACTGCCAGGTTGTGGAGCATGCAGCAGACGATGATAATCTTGCACACTTTCGCAGGGGCATATGGGAGGGACCCTCCGGTCTTGTCCAGGCAGCGGAAGCGGCTCTTCAGGAGACCAAAGGTCCGCTCAATCACTCTCCTGGTCCGACCATGTGCCTCATTGTAGCGCATCTGGGCAGGTGTCACAGGGTTCCTGAGGGGTGTCAGCAACCACGGCATGTTGGGGTATCCCGAGTCACCTACGGACAGACAAGTGCACATCAGCTGACTTGGAAAAGTGGGCGGAATACTACAGATCAGATCACACACAATGGCACAAAGTCAGTACACACCGACAAGCCAGGCACGCTGGTTCTGCATCTGTGCCATCAACCTGGGGATGCGACTACTCCTCATCACAAAGGCATCGTGTGCTGAACCAGGGAAACGGGCACACACGTGTGTGATGGTCATGTCTGCAAGACACACCACCAGTGCATTGACCGAGTGGTAGTGCTTGCGGTTCCTGTAGGCCTGCTCCTGGGCCTGTGGTGGTACCAAAGCCACATGTGTCCCATCAATGGAGCCAATGACATGCGGCATCCTCCCCAGGGCATAAAAGTCACTCTTCACGTCAGTGAGTCGTCGCAGTCTAGGGAAATATATGTACCGGTTCAGGAAGAGCAACATTGCCGCCAAGAAATCGCGGAGCACACGGCTGAACATGGTCTGTGACATCCCACCAGCAGACGCCACAGTATGTTGGAAGGTACCGGTGGCAAAGAAGTGTAGGGCTGCCATCACCTTCACCTTGGGGGTCAGCGCTGTAGGATACGGCCGGCCAGGCTGCAAATGTGGGGACAACTGCACTGCCAAATCCTCAATCAGCTGCCTGGTGAAGCGGTACCGTCGGATGCTGTCCCGTTCCACCATCGTTGCCAGGTCTGGGAATGGCCGATGGACAGCAGGAGCCCTGCAGTGCAGAGGAGAAGTAAGCAAGATCGTCAGTCACCCCACATATGCGGCATTGAACACACTCAAGTTCCCAACATACATCATCATGAGGCACAACTACATGAAGTGTGCAGTACCGGAAGGACATGTATGGTACATACATGGCCAACATCTGTCAACACGGTCCTACAGGTGGCATCAATTTGTCCCAGGTTGGCCCATTGGATATCATGATGCTGTGTCAAAGTCACCCCCCAGTGACATGTGAGGACAGATGTGCCCCAGGAACCACAGCTCAACGACAGGCACATTCCCAGGGACCCTGTAATGCCACATGGACACTGGCATCACCTGGAGTATCATGTGTACACCACAGCAAAACAAACATGACCCCCACAGGTAGTGGCCACACTTGCCATGGCAGGAGAGCCATGGACGTCTGTGACACACACGCACAACATCAGAGTCCATGCACACACAACGTGGATGTGGAGACTGTCTCCCATTGTGCACATGAAATCAGAGACATTGTAAACACTACATGCACAAAGACTGTGGAGGGCCATCACTATTGTGCCACTGGGACACCCTGGCTAAAACATACCGTCCCACATGGGACTCACGGGGTATGTGACATGACATACACAAACACCACTGTGAAATGTGACCATGACACATGCACAGATATGAACAGTTGCACATCACAGTGGTCACGTACACGTAACACCCAGGATCCTGTCCCCATGAACACGTGCACAGCCTGGGGGTGGCTGCCCACAGGTGACACCCACAGGACAACATGTACACCAACATACACACAATAGGAAATGCAGCCTTACATGCCTTATGATAAGGTTTGGACAGGCTGTCGTGATGTAGGTGTGCCCCTCACTCCCTGGGAGCTATCTGTGGCTGGCATATGTCCATCTGAGACAGGCATGCTGACCTATGCCAGTCACATATACAGTGATGCGTTGAACAGCAATGGACCGATCGGCGCCTCCGGCCGGCCCATTGCTTTCAATGTGTCGGGTACGCGTTGTACCCCTGTGCGCGTTGAACTGCAATGGACCGATCGGTGCCTCCGGCCGGCCCATTGCTTTCAATGTGTGCGGGTACGCGTTGTACCCCTGTGCGCGTTGAACAGCAATGGACCGATCGGTGCCTCCGGCCGGCCCATTGCTTTCAATGTGGCGGGTACGCGTTGTACCCCTGTGCGCGTTGAACTGCAATGGACCGATCGGTGCCTCCGGCCGGCCCATTGCTTTCAATGTGTGCGGGTACGCGTTGTACCCCTGTGCGCGTTGAACTGCAATGGACCGATCGGTGCCTCCGGCCGGCCCATTGCTTTCAATGTGTGCGGGCACGCGTTGTACCCCTGTGCGCGTTGAACTGCAATGGACCGATCGGTGCCTCCGGCCGGCCCATTGCTTTCAATGTGTGCGGGTACGCGTTGTACCCCTGTGCGCGTTGAACTGCAATGGACCGATCGGTGCCTCCGGCCGGCCCATTGCTTTCAATGTGCGGGTACGCGTTGTACCCCTGTGCGCGTTGAACTGCAATGGACCGATCGGTGCCTCCGGCCGGCCCATTGCTTTCAATGTGTGCGGGTACGCGTTGTACCCCTGTGCGCGTTGAACAGCAATGGACCGATCGGTGCCTCCGGCCGGCCCATTGCTTTCAATGTGTGCGGGTACGCGTTGTACCCCTGTGCGCATTGAACTGCAATGGACCGATCGGTGCCTCCGGCCGGCCCATTGCTTTCAATGTGTCGGGTACGCGTTGTACTCCTGTGCGCGTTGAACTGCAATGGACCGATCGGTGCCTCCGGCCGGCCCATTGCTTTCAATGTGTGCGGGTACGCGTTGTACCCCTGTGCGCGTTGAACTGCAATGGACCGATCGGTGCCTCCGGCCGGCCCATTGCTTTCAATGTGCGGGTACGCGTTGTACCCCTGTGCGCGTTGAACAGCAATGGACCGATCGGTGCCTCCGGCCGGCCCATTGCTTTCAATGTGTGCGGGTACGCGTTGTACCCCTGTGCGCGTTGAACAGCAATGGACCGATCGGTGCCTCTGGCCGGCCCATTGCTTTCAATGTGTGCGGGTACGCGTTGTACCCCTGTGCGCGTTGTACCTCAATGGACCGATCGGTGCGCACCCATTGACAATGGGCTTGCCTGGCAACGGACGCGTTTTCGAATTTCGAACGAGTCGGTTGCTGGAAAATCAGTTGGTCACCCACAACAATGTTGCAAAATCATGTATGTCATGAAGTTGAAGTTTTGAAGGATGCTGTGGGCGTGTTTTGGTGCTGCTATTCCATGGATTGGCCAGATTCAGAAGATGCAAACGACTTGGACCTATCACTTTGGACACAAGGGACAGTATCTGCCTCTCCAGCACATATATATTGCTGCCTGTTCCCCTGAGAGCCCACTTGCCTGCACTACATGCTCCAGGACGACATCTGCCACTGCACTGCTGCTGTCTCTGCCCCTCTGGACCCTGCAATGGCACGTACTGTGGAGAGAGCCCCAGCCTTCAGCCTTGAGGAGAACCAGGCCCTGCTGGACAGCCTACTTCCACAGTACAGCAAGCTGTATGGGACACCAGGGGAGCAGGTGAGTGTTCTGTGCACTGCCTTTCTGAATGTGCATTTTGTCTGACTAGCAAGGCTGAGAGTCAGCACACCACTGGCTAGCAGGCTCACTGAGTAGTTGTCACCCCCCATAGTGTGTAGTGACTTGCACTGGACAGGTATGGTGCAGTGACAGTGCTTCTGAACAGGGTTTTACTCCCCATGCAATGATACCATGTAGTGACTTCTGGAAAACTGTCCATGGGCAGCCGTGCACTGCCTGGGTACACCATGTGCCCCTGTGATTGCGACATGTATATGCAACTGTGTCATGCACGGATATGTTGCATGTGTAGTAATGGCCTTATCACTTTGTCATCCTGACAGGCTTCTGCCCATCGGAAGCATGAGATATGGAAGGACATCGTCCGGGCTGTCCGGTCCGTGGGGGTCTACAAGCGCCGGATCCGCAACTGCCAAAAGAGGTGGCAGGACCTTCGGGGCTGGACCCGGAGGATTGCACGGGTCCAGCTGAAGCTGTCGCCTCCTCGCAGGAGGGGCGGAACACGGACCCTGACCCCCACATGCTCAGGATCCTGGCGGTGGTCTTTCCAGACCTGGATGGGCAGCTGAAGGCCAGAGAGCAGCAAGGAGGGGGTGAGTCAAAGACTGCACTGTGTACTCTGTCTAACATGCTATGTGCCCTCCTCGGGCCTGGTTAAACTGCCACAGTACAGCAGTCATGTTGTCCAGGAGCCATGTCCCTCTATTGTGCACTGCCCACTCCTCATCTGATACCCAGGTGTGGCCCTTACATGCAGGGAATTCTGTCACTTAGGACTGTGTCCTTGCAGTTTGCTTGACTCAAGGTGGGAGACAGCATCTGTTTCCCTGACTCTGTGGTGGGCATCATGGGTGGGTCCATTGCTTACACAATGCCTGTATTCTGACATGTATTCAGCGTGTTACTTTGATCTGTGGTCCAATTGCTGAGCTGATCCACCACATGTGGCTGGGGTACCTGGCACACACCCATGCTGCGGGTGGGAACAATGTTTGGGCCCCAGGAGTATGTATATGACGTGTGTCACACATACTTAGCCAGCTGCCTACAGTCCAGGGCTCATCCCTCATTCATGTGGGGCTGGACAGTCATGCCTACTCCAGGCCATACAATACACTCTGTACTCCCACTCCCGTGTATCAGCGGACACATTGTGCACAGTGATTTGACCCCTCAGGTGTCTGCCTCTGTGTCAGTGTGCTGTGGATTAGTCGCCAGGACTGCTGTGGAGTTTCTTGGTAGGGGCTCAGCATGCCACTGGAGATGTGACCATAGGAGACGATACTTGTGTGACACATAGGTGTCTGATCAGCTGCCCATGCAGACTGGGGCATGTAAATGTGAAGTTCAGGCAGCTGTTCCCCATGCACAGCAGAGTGTGAGGGGCTCAGGTTCAGAGGGTAGTGTCACAGGTCTCCCATATGTCCAATAGGTATGACCTGGACAGATGAGGGTTAAGAGGATGTGTTGTGGGGGGATGTACATGTGCACTTGTGCAGCTCCAGGACTTGCATTCCCCATGACCTACTATTGTGACACAGTGCAGAGTGTTGTTGTCTGGCTGCAAAGTCATACATCACTGAGACAGTGATGTATGACTTTGCAGTCATGCCTCCGCCATGGCATGTGTCTACTGATTGGTGAGCCTGCAGGGGAGTGACATGTGCTACATGCACACCATAGTGGCGCTGGCTATCAGGACATGGGTGCATCATGGTGTCTGTCGCTGGTATGCATCACATGCATTTCCTATTTGACTCTGGGCATCCCTTACATCCGGAAACCTGTACTGACTCAGTGGCAAGAGCTGTGATGTGTCCACACCGTGTCCTCTGCACTGTCCAACTACTGTGTACTTGGTGCATGTGTCAACACTGGGGTGTTGCAATCCAACAGACACCAGACAGATGGGTGCAAGGCCATGTGGGATGTGAGTGCCATGCTTGGCATCAGACTGACAATTGACTTCTCCTGTTCAATTAGTGCACTTTTAGCAATGTACAACTAATGATGCCAGGGCTTGCTCTGTGATGTGCTGTGCTCACAGTGGTGTGTGCGTTATGTGCAGGTGACTGATGTCTGTCTGTTTCCCCATTGTTTGCAGATACATCCACGGCCACGGAAGGGGACAGCTCCACGGACCAGGAGGAGCCGGAGAGCCAGACTGGGTCAGCAGCCGAGGAGTGGTCGGAGGGACCCAGTGGCACGGAGGGCGAGGGGAGCCACACCGAGGAGTCCTCAGCAGCATCCACCTCAGCTGAGGACCAGAGCAACTCGGAGGATGACTCCCTTGTGGAGGCGGGTGTCAGCAGCCACCACACCCCAGCTAGTGTTGCTGTCCCCGCCACCACCAGCACCACCACCGCCCTCCCATCGGCTCCCATTCCCCAGGTCCGTGGAGGCTCCCATGTCCGGGAGCGTGTCTCCTTTGGGCCAGGCACCGCACCCCCTGCCCCTGTGTCCCCTGCTGCCCTGAGTGAGGAGTCTGTGTACCTCCTTCGCCAGCTCCATGTAGGGCAGACAGCCATGCTGAGTGTCCTCCATGCGCACACCGCGCTGTTGACTCAGCTGGTGTCGTTCATGGAGGGCATCTCATCGGGCATGTCTGACCTACAGAGGGGCAATAGGTCCATGGACTCCTCCCTGACGGCAGCAGTGTCCCTCCTCAAACGGTCCCTCACCCCTCCTGCCTCTGCTCCATCCACACTCCCCAGCACCTTACCCATCCCAGGCACACACACACCGGCACAGGCACACACCAGCACACACACATCCAGCACACTGACACACACGCCAATGACAAAACGCACACGCACGCACATTCAGGGGACTGAAGCCAGACTCACAGGGGATGGGGCCCTGGAACACACACACGCATCCACATGCACTGCGCAGTCCTCAGTTCCCTCTCCCTCCAAAGCACCCTCCTTTGCCTCACCTGCAACCCCAAAGTCACAGCAGCTCTTCCTCTGTGACCTCGGCCTCTTCCCCACCGATGAAGCTGCTCCAGCATCCCGGGGGAAGAGGAAGCCCACCCACATGGAGCAGAGTGCCCCTCGCCCCCGGACACCCTCCCCCAGGCGCAGACGGACTGAGGCCCCCACCCGCAAGTCCCCCCGGAGTGGTAAGAGCAAGACCCCGCCACCGCCCTGCAGCTCAGGCACAAGGTCTCCGTCCTCCATCCCTCAGGCCCCCACTGCACAGGTGCCCCCACCACACCCTGCCCCAGGTTCCCCCACCCACAGATATACCATCCCCAAGATGCTCCGGCCTTCTCCCCCTGCCACTTGCTCTCCCAGCACCACACCCCCGCTGCGCTTGTCTGTGCCACTGATGTGGTGAGGGTGTCCTCCCCCTCTGTCCAACCCACCTTGCCTGTTCCCCATTCTCCTCCCCTGGAGGTAGGCACTGCAGTGGAGTCCACTACCGCCCTGTCTGACTTGGGCACTGCAGTGGCGGACCTGTCCACCCCATCTGCAGGGTCCACTGCAGTTGTGCCGGCACCCACGACATCTGAGTCATGCCCCCCAGTTGTGCCGGCACACACCATGTCAGACACCTCCACTGCAGTTGTCAGTGGCTCTCCAGCACCCACCACCCCTTCCCTGACTCCCCCTGGTGAGCCCTGATCCTGTCCCTGCGGTGCATGGCCTGCCCCCCGGTTGCCCCTCCTAGTGGATTGTCCCTGGTATTGTGCAGGCATGCGTAGGGTGACATCTGCCAGTGTCACCCTGTTTGAACTTTGACAATGGACTGGCCATTGGCCTTTGCTCTAATTTCTTCTGGACGTCGTTATCAAACAACACATATGCTGAATAAAGCAACTTTCTTTTCTCTAGTGCTCATGCTTCAGATGTACATGTTGTTGGTGCAGCTAACCATGCCCTTGCTGCAGTGATGGTGATATCTGGTCTCATGATTATGAAGTGTTACTGTGCAGGAACCCATGTGGTCCAGGGGGAATGTGTCCTATCATGTGGTGTATCCATGTCATCAATAGCAGCATCTGAGGGTGTCATGTGTTCAGTATTTGGCAATGGGTTTCCTACTTACATTGGCAATTTCATATCTGTGGCTTCCACCCCTGCACATCTGTTGTGCCTGCCATCGTTGCATTTGTCTACTTCCCTGACCGTGTTGCCATCTCCAGTGGACATGCAGGTTTGGGCATCAATGGGGAGGGACTCATCCGTGTAGTCAGTGCAACATTGCTATACAAGTGTGTTGGATCTGTGCTGATGATTCCGTTGGCACATCCATGACCAGGCTGATGTGATGGGAGCCCTCATTTGGTGCTAATTGTTGATTGTGTGACCAAGTGCTCAGCTGACATGATGGGGCCCTACTGAGGCAACATATGGCACAGCTTTCCTCACACAGGAGTGGAGTCCCCTCATGGCAGTGTGTACACGTGTGACATTGCCTGCGCCCAAGGTGTGTGTTGTATGTGCATGTCTGTGTGTTCACTTCCATTCATCTGCGCATGCTGTGATCCCTAGTGTTGTACCTGTTTGTGATGCTTGCTGACTTGAGCTATGTTCCCCCAAAGTCTTCTCCCTGTGTTCTCTGTGATGTGGGTGCATGGCACATTACTGGTCATCAGGGTGTCACCCATAGGTGTGTTTGCTGTCAGGGCAGAGTTTGTGTGCAGACGCAGATGGGTCACAGTCAGGTTTCCCTTTGGCACTTGTTGTTTGCCCCTGTCATGTGATTTCCAGTTTGTGTTATCTTTCAGTGATTGTGACACGTTGTGTGTGTGACTGCTGGCACTCCTTAGGGTCCGGGCTGCAATGTTGGTTGTTGTCTATGTGTGTTCTTTGTGGGTGACCTTGGCTTCTTCATTGGTGTGTGACTGTGGCTGGGATCCCATTGGTCGGTGTGGTATTGCCGTCATGTCCATGTACAGCGTAGTGTGCAGTGTGTCAGACATTCAGGAGTCTTGTTGAGTGTCCATGTGTGATGTGTTTCTACACCTTGGTTCCCACCCACCACCCTGGAATAGTCATGGGTGCATGTGCAATGTCACCAGTGCATGTGTACTTCACTGCTGCACATTGTTGGAGGTCGAGGGGTGTGGTCTTGAGTGTGTGCAGATGAGAGTTGTTGCCCGGCTAGTCCCCTGCCTCCATGTTGGCCTTGGCTTACTGGCCATGCTGATTGATTTGTGCTTGTGTAGGTGTGATGGTAGTTTGTTGCTCAGGACACCTGACTGTGGTTCACAGTGTGAACGACATTTAGCTTTGTCATCACAGTGGTATTTTTATTCAGCCCAGGGTCACCACATTGTGGGGGCCCTGGGGGTGGTGCTGTGGTGTGTCTGTGACTTGCTGTGTCAGTTGTTGTTCCTACGTGCCTGTGTGACATGTGTGTTTTGTGCTCCCTCTCACCTGTCAATGCCTGCTTGCCCACATAGGGGATTTGGATCCATGAGTTACCTTAGTGTGGCAGTGTATGCACATCTGTATGATTGGTATTCAGCTCTCCTCATGTGTTGTGTTGTTGCCTGGGGACACTGGCACCCCCACCCCTCACCTGCTGTGTATGATGACAGTGTTGGTCTGCCTGTTTGTGTTTGTGCATCTGCACCACTGCATTGGCATATCTTGGGTGTGCCATTGGCTGTATGTTGTTTGGTGTGTTTCCCCTGCTGTCCCTGGGACTCCTAGGTCATCGGTCAGCACAGTGATCATGGTTTGTGTGTCCCATTGCTGCCATGGTATGGTATCTGTTCACCTCACATCTGCTGTCTCCACAGGGTATCTGCATTTGTGTGCCCATTGGTGCAAATATGTGGTTCTGCATTCTGATGGTCACTTCTGTCATTGTGTCATTGATGACTGTTGACGGTCTCAGCCCCCATGGGTGTTGTTTGTCTGCACATGGCCAAAGGAATGTTTCATTTGCACTGCAGTATTTGGCTCCCCCAATTTATGTTGCAATGGGACACATACACTACTTTGCCACACATGAGTTTTTGGTTCTGTGACCAGGAATGATCCATGCAGTTTGGCAGTTGCAGCTCTTTCTTTGTCAACAATTACCTTTTGGTCACTGTGATGATGGGGGTTTAGACCCCATTGCCACAATGGTCAAAATGTGCTTCAGCTATGGACCCCACACTTGCCTTTTGGTCACTGTGATGATGGGGGTTTAGACCCCATTGCCACAATGGTCAAAATGTGCTTCAGCTATGGACCCCACACTTGCCTTTTGGTCACTGTGATGATGGGGGTTTAGACCCCATTGCCACAATGGTCAAAATGTGCTTCAGCTATGGACCCCACACTTGCCTTTTGGTCACTGTGATGATGGGGGTTTAGACCCCATTGCCACAATGGTCAAAATGTGCTTCAGCTATGGACCCCACACTTACCTTTTGGTCACTGTGATGATGGGGGTTTAGGCCCCATTGCCACAATGGTCATGGGCTGCTTAGCATTGTGGGTGCCACACACATATATGTGTGGCACATGTGCTAGGGGGTCACATTGTATGTTCAAAGTCATGTTCGGTGTTGTAGGCATTTGACACAGCCTACACACGCTTGTCATGGTGGTGGGGGGATGTCTTTATCTTGCATTCCCTAGGTTGTGGTGTGCTGGTTGTGTCATGCATTGTCCATCCTATGAGTGGGGGTGGTAGTAGTGGTAGGCATCCTGCCCCCCTGGCTAAGGGTGGTAGTAGTGGTAGGCATCCTGCCCCCTGGCTAAGGGTGGTAGTAGTGGTGGGCATCCTGCCCCCTGGCTAAGGGTGGTAGTAGTGGTGGGCATCCTGCCCCCTGGCTAAGGGTGGTAGTAGTGGTAGGCATCCTGCCCCCTGGCTAAGGGTGGTAGTAGTGGTAGGCATCCTGCCCCCCTGGGTGAGGGTGGTAGTAGTGGTGGGCATCCTGCCCCCTGGCTAAGGGTGGTAGTAGTGGTAGGCATCCTGCCCCCTGGCTAAGGGTGGTAGTAGTGGTAGGCATCCTGCCCCCCTGGGTGAGGGTGGTAGTAGTGGTGGGCATCCTGCCCCCTGGCTAAGGGTGGTAGTAGTGGTAGGCATCCTGCCCCCTGGCTAAGGGTGGTAGTAGTGGTAGGCATCCTGCCCCCCTGGCTAAGGGTGGTAGTAGTGGTAGGCATCCTGCCCCCCTGGGTGAGGGTGGTAGTAGTGGTGGGCATCCTGCCCCCTGGCTAAGGGTGGTAGTAGTGGTGGGCATCCTGCCCCCTGGCTAAGGGTGGTAGTAGTGGTAGGCATCCTGCCCCCCTGGGTGAGGGTGGTAGTAGTGGTGGGCATCCTGCCCCCTGGCTAAGGGTGGTAGTAGTGGTAGGCATCCTGCCCCCTGGCTAAGGGTGGTAGTAGTGGTAGGCATCCTGCCCCCTGGCTAAGGGTGGTAGTAGTGGTAGGCATCCTGCCCCCTGGCTAAGGGTGGTAGTAGTGGTGGGCATCCTGCCCCCTGGCTAAGGGTGGTAGTAGTGGTAGGCATCCTGCCCCCCTGGGTGAGGGTGGTAGTAGTGGTAGGCATCCTGCCCCCTGGCTAAGGGTGGTAGTAGTGGTAGGCATCCTGCCCCCTGGCTAAGGGTGGTAGTAGTGGTAGGCATCCTGCCCCCCTGGGTGAGGGTGGTAGTAGTGGTGGGCATCCTGCCCCCTGGCTAAGGGTGGTAGTAGTGGTAGGCATCCTGCCCCCCTGGGTGAGGGTGGTAGTAGTGGTGGGCATCCTGTCCCCCTGGCTAAGGGTGGTAGTAGTGGTGGGCATCCTGCCCCCTGGCTAAGGGTGGTAGTAGTGGTAGGCATCCTGCCCCCCTGGGTGAGGGTGGTAGTAGTGGTGGGCATCCTGCCCCCTGGCTAAGGGTGGTAGTAGTGGTGGGCATCCTGCCCCCTGGCTAAGGGTGGTAGTAGTGGTAGGCATCCTGCCCCCTGGCTAAGGGTGGTAGTAGTGGTAGGCATCCTGCCCCCCTGGGTGAGGGTGGTAGTAGTGGTGGGCATCCTGCCCCCTGGCTAAGGGTGGTAGTAGTGGTGGGCATCCTGCCCCCTGGCTAAGGGTGGTAGTAGTGGTAGGCATCCTGCCCCCGTGGGTGAGGGTGGTAGTAGTGGTGGGCATCCTGCCCCCTGGCTAAGGGTGGTAGTAGTGGTAGGCATCCTGCCCCCCTGGGTCAGGGTGGTAGTAGTGGTAGGCATCCAGCCCCCCTGGGTTGGGGTGGTGGCGCGCATTCAGGCCCCTGTGTGCATATGTGGCATTGGTGATGGGCATCCCGCCCCTATGGTGCTGCTGTTGCTGGTGTAAGTATATTCAGATCCCCCGTGTATGTGTGTGATGTGTCGTGTACGTGTTGTATGTGTTTTGTGGTTGGTGTCTGACTTACCTTCTGCGCCGTACGCGTCCGTGCCTGTTCCGGTAGTAGATGTAGAATATTGGTATGATCGGGACGAAGGGATTCATGGTTGGTTCGTGTCGTTCGTCCTTCTCGTTGCTTCGCGTCGTCCTCGTCGCTTCGCTTCGTCCTCGTCGCTTTGCGTCGTCCTCGTCGGTGCCGTGTTCGTCTCGTAGCCGTGGATCGTGTTGTGGCGCGAATCGGAGCTTATGTGCGCCTCTCCCGGATGCTTTGACGTGCCGTGCGTAGCGACGGGTTCGGCGCGTACGGGAAGCGCATTGTACTTGTCCGGCCGGACGGGGCTGCATTTTCCCTTCCGTGCGACTCGATTCGGCGTTTCCGGATTCGCCTCGGTCGGAGAACAGGACCTGGTTTGGGTGAGTACGGCTCGGCCGAATTTTTGCTGTTGTGCGCATCGTACTTGCTCGTTCGGTGTGCTGTACGGATCGGTCGGGAAACAGGCTTTCGCATGGCTTTTTCCCGACCGAATGGTATTGGGTGCGCCTCCGACCGAGATTGGAATCGGCCCCTAAGTGTTACTCCTCTGAAATCCAACACTTTCCCTACTGTTGCACTCACTGGAGTGGGAATAGTCATTTTTACCCCTCCGCTATCCAACACTTTCCCTGCTGTTGCACTCACTGGAGTGGGAATAATCATTTTTAACCCTCCGCTATCCAACACATTCCCTACTGTTGCACTCACTAGAGTGGCAATAGTAATTTTTACCCCTCTGCTATCCAACACTTTCCCTACTGTTGCACTCACTGGAGTGGGAATAGTAATTTTTACCCCTCCGCTATCCAACACTTTCCCTACTGTTGCACTCACTGGAGTGGGAATAGTAATTTTACCCCTCCGGTATCCAACACTTTCTCTACTGTTGCACTCACTGGAGTGGGAAATTTAAGTTTGAAGATTTTTAAATAGTTTAATGTTTTAATTTATAATAATTTTTTTTTATTAGACTTTGTTATTGGTACACACACATATATATATATATATATATATTTGTATATAATTTTAAAATTATAAAATAAATTAAAATTAAGTTTAATTGTTTTAAAGGAAATATATATGAATTATTATGTATGTGTGCTTAACTTTTAATTGAGTTTATTTATTATATTTTTTAAATTTATATTAAATCTACTTTATTTTTTATATTAATTTTATTATTTAACATATTTAATATTTATTATATTGTTTTATATATATATGTGTATATATTATCTACTGGCGGTCGCCAGTAGATAGTTATAGTTAGGACCTATTTTCCATAGGAAATCGCGACATTCTATTTGAAATAACTCTTGCGTCGGTTGACGAATCTTCGCGAAATTTTCAAACTTTATGGCCCGCTCCGGTCCGCTCCTACCCTGAAAGTCTCAGGGTGATTCGTCAAGCGGGGGCCGAGAAAAAGGGGGGTCCCAAAACGTGTTTTCCCCATTCATTTTCCCATAGGAAACTTTAGACACGGCTACAGCCCGAACTGCTGAACGGAATTACACCAAATTTGGCAAAGAGGTAGTTCTTGGTTCAGAAAGAACCCTTTTTGTTAAATGGTGTAAATCCGTTCAGTAGTTGCGGAGAAATTAAAAAAATAAGAGTCAAAAAATCAATTTCCCATAGGAAACTTTATGCAAGGCTACAGCCCGAACTGCTGAACGGAATTACACCAAATTTGGCAAAGAGGTAGTTCTTGGTTCAAAAGAAGCCTTTTTGTTAAATGGTGTAAATCCGTTCAGTAGTTGCTGAGAAAATCAAAAGTAAAAAAACATATATATCTGGGCGGAGCCTAACCACACATGTCATCGTGAGATCTGATTGGCTGTCAGCACTTCATCCTAGAATTGCTGGCAGCCATCTTGGGACCAATATAAATGATAGTACCATTGAAATGCATTGTAGTGAATCGAAGATTTTGAGGGTTACCAAAAGGAGAACTATAAAGGGTGATAACAGACTTTAGTTACATTAGAATTCATTTGTTGATGGTACCATACTAATTTCAGGAATTGTGGTGTGTTCTAAGGTGATTTTACCCTGTGAAAAACCTTCTGCTGGGATATCATGAATCATGTTTGAGAGAAAACTATTTTCACATGCTTGTCCCATACAGTTTTGGAAGGTGCCCCAGAAGCTAAAATGAGAGCATATTTTCTGTAAATTCACATTATCTTTCTCAGTCATGTGAGAATGAAGTCTGACATTCTCAGTAAAACATGTACATCCAACAAGGGCAGAGACTGTCAGTTGATTCCTTTGTGTTCTACTGCAGCTTCCCAGAGTGTTCTAAAGAACAACTAGAGTGCTAACAGCCTTACTTATGACAAAAGTATGGCACACCTGAAGCCATCTTGATTGGAATAAACTGGTAACACTTAAAACATTTAATTTAAAAAGGAACAAAATGATGGGGTTCATCTTGTCATAGAAATTATGGTTAGTGCTCTGGAAAGAAAAATTAGGACATGTTTCAAGTGTGATCTCAAATATCTTCCTGTTATATTTCAACAGGAGCAGCCTGTCAGTTGATGCCTTTGTGTTCTACTGCAGCTTCCCAGAGTGTTCTAAAGAAGAACTAGAGTGCTAACAGCCTTACTTATGACAAAAGTATGGCACACCTGAAGCCATCTTGATTGGAATAAACTGGTAACACTTAAAACATTTAATTTAAAAAGGAACAAAATGAGGGGGTTCATTTTGCCATAGAAATTATGGTTAGTGCTGCAAAAAGAAAATTTAGTGCATGTTTTAAGTGAGATCTCAAATCCTCTTCTATTTCATTAGAAAATTCTGACATGCAGACTGAAACAATCACTTTCAATACCAGCAGTAGACTTCCAGTTAACTCCTTGGTGAGCAGTAGCTTTACTACAGTGATCTAATGAACAACTAGAGTAATAACATTCTGAATTTATGGCAAATGTGTGACACATCTGAATGCCTTCTTGATGGAATCAAAGTAAAAAACTGAAAGCATTTCCTACTGAGGAGACTGCAGTAAATGAGGAAATTAGGAAACTTCATAACAAAGAAGTCTTCCAAGATGGCCACCAGTGAAAAAAGAGCCCAAATGTAGCACAAATATTACCCAGATGTAGCCCACATATAGCCCAATGACAAAAGTGTGCAAAACACTTTTTATTTTTAGTTTTTTGCAGTTTTATGTAGTGCAGACTGGTCAGGTATTGGAGCGTTGCATCTTAAAACATGACCCCCACACTACAAAAACACCACTGCACTACCCTAAACCCTAAAACACTATCCCAGCACGACCCCCTACACTACACAAGCACCACTGCACTATCCTAAACCCTAAAACACTACCCCCAGCATGACCCCCTACACTACACAAACACCACTGCACTACCATAAACCCTAAAACACTACCCCAACACCACTGCACTAACCTAAATCCTAAAACACTACCCCCAGCACGACCCCCTACACTACCCAAACACCACTGCACTACCCTAAAACATGACCCCCTACACTACACAAACACCACTGCACTACCCTAAACCCTAAAACACTACCCCCAGCACGACCCCCTACACTACACAAGCACCACTGCACTATCCTAAACCCTAAAACACTACCCCCAGCACGACCCCTACACTACCCAAACACCACTGCACTACCCTAAAACATGACCCCCTACACTACCCAAACACCACTGCACTACCCTAAACCCTAAAACACTACCCCCAGCACGACCCCCTACACTACACAAGCACCACTGCACTACCCTAAAACCTAAAACACTACCCCCAGCACGACCCCCTACACTACACAAACACCACTGCACTACCTTAAACCCTAAAACACTACCCCCAGCATGACCCCCTACACTACCCAAACACCACTGCACTAACCTAAATCCTAAAACACTACCCCCAGCACGACCCCTACACTACCCAAACACCACTGCACTACCCTAAAACATGACCCCCTACACTACACAAACACCACTGCACTACCCTAAACCATAAAACACTACCCCCAGCACGACCCCCTACACTACACAAGCACCACTGCACTACCCTAAACCCTAAAACACTACCCCCAGCACGACCCCCTACACTGCCCGAACACCACTGCACTGCCCTAATCCCTGAAACACCAGCCCCTGCACAACCCCCTACACTGCCCGAACACCACTGCACTGCCCTAAACCCTGAAACACATACCCTAGCATGACCCCCTACACTGCCCAAACACCACTGCACTGCCCTAAACCCTGAAACACCACCCCCTTCACGACCCCCTACACTGCCCGAACACCACTGCACTGCCCTAAACCCTGAAACACCACCCCCAGCATGACCCCTACACTGCCCGAACACCACTGCACTGCCCTAAACCCTGAAACACTACCCCCAGCAAGACCTCCTACACTGCCCGAACACCACTGCACTGCCCTAAACCCTGAAACATCACCCCCAGCAAGACCCCCTACACTGCCCGAACACCACTGCCCTAAACCCTGAAACACCACCCCCAGCATGACCCCTACACTGCCCGAACACCACTGCACTGCCCTAAACCCTGAAACACCACCCCCAGCATGACCCCTACACTGCCCGAACACCACTGCACTGCCCTAAACCCTGAAACACTACCCCCAGCAAGACCTCCTACACTGCCCGAACACCACTGCACTACCCTAAAACCTAAAACACTACCCCCAGCACGACCCCCTACACTACACAAACACCACTGCACTACCTTAAACCCTAAAACACTACCCCCAGCACGACCCCCTACACTACCCAAACACCACTGCACTAGCCTAAATCCTAAAACACTACCCCCAGCACGACCCCCTACACTACCCAAACACCACTGCACTACCCTAAAACATGACCCCCTACACTACACAAACCGCACTGCACTACCCTAAACCATAAAACACTACCCCCAGCATGACCCCCTACACTACACAAGCACCACTGCACTACCCTAAACCCTAAAACACTACCCCCAGCACGACCCCCTACACTGCCCGAATACCACTGCACTGCCCTAAACCCTGAAACACCAGCCCCTGCACAACCCCCTACACTGCCCGAACACCACTGCACTGCCCTAAACCCTGAAACACATACCCTAGCACGACCCCCTACACTGCCCGAACACCACTGCACTGCCCTAAACCCTGAAACACCACCCCCTTCACGACCACCTACATTGCCCGAACACCACTGCACTGCCCTAAACCCTGAAACACCACCCCCAGCATGACCCCTACACTGCCCGAACACCACTGCACTGCCCTAAACCCTGAAACACTACCCCCAGCAAGACCTCCTACACTGCCCGAACACCACTGCACTGCCCTAAACCCTAAAATATCACCCCCAGCAAGACCCCTACACTGCCCGAACACCACTGCCCTAAACCCTGAAACACCACCCCCAGCACGACCCCCTACACTGCCCGAACACCACTGCACTGCCCTAAACCCTGAAACACCACCCCCAGCACGACCCCCTACACTGCCCGAACACCACTGCACTGCCCTAAACCCTGAAACACCACCCCCTGCACGACTCCCTACACTGCCCGAACACTACTGCACTGCCCTAAACCCTGAAACACCATCCCCAGCACGACCCCCTACACTGCACGAACACCACTGCACTGCCCTAAACCCTGAAACACTACCCCCAGCAAGACCCCCTACACTGCCCGAACACCACTGCACTGCCCTAAACCCTGAAACACTACCCCCAGCAAGACCCCCTACACTGCCCGAACACCACTGCACTGCCCTAAACACTGAAACACCACCCCCAGCAAGAACCCCTACACTGCCCGAACACCACTGCCCTAAACCCTGAAACACCACCCCCAGCAAGACCCCCTACACTGCCCGAACACCACTGCACTGCCCTAAACCCAGAAACACCAGCCCCAGTACGACCCCTACACTGCCCGAACACCACTGCACTGCCCTAAACCCTGAAACACCACCCCCTGCACGACCCCCTACACTGCCCGAACACCACTGCACTGCCCTAAACCCTGAAACACCACCCCCAGCACGACACCCTACACTGCACGAACACCACTGCACTGCCCTAAACCCTGAAACACTACCCCCAGCAAGACCCCCTACACTGCCCGAACACCACTGCCCTAAACCCTGAAACACCACCCCCAGCAAGACCCCCTACACTGCCCGTACACCACTGCACTGCCCTAAACCCTGAAACACCACCCCCAGCACGACCCCTACACTGCCCGAACACCACTGCACTGCCCTAAACCATGAAACACCAGCCCCAGCACGACCCCCTACACTGCCCGAACACCACTGCACTGCCCTAAACCCTGAAACACCACCCCCAGCACGACCCCCTACACTGCCCGAACACCACTGCACTGCCCTAAACCCTGAAACACCAGCCCCAGCACGACCCCGTACACTGCTCGAACACCACTGCACTGCCCTAAACCCTGAAACACCAGACCCAGCACGACCGCCTACACTGCCCGAAAACCACTGCACTGCCCTAAACCCTGAAACACCAGCCCCAGCACGACCCCCTACACTGCCCGAACACCACTGCACTACCCTAAACCCTCAAACACCAGCCCCAGCACGACCCCCTACACTGCCCGAACACCACTGCACTGCCCTAAACACTGAAACACCAGCCCCAGCAAGACCCCCTACACCACTGCACTGCCCTAAACCCTGAAACAGCAAGACCCCCTACACTGCCCGAACACCACTGCCCTAAACCCTGAAACACCACCCCCAGCAAGACCCCCTACACTGCCCGTACACCACTGCACTGCCCTAAACCCTGAAACACCACCCCCAGCACGACCCCCTTTACTGCTCGAACACCACTGCACTGCCCCAAACCCTGAAACACCACCCCAGCACGACCCCTACACTGCCCGAACACCACTGCCCTAAACCCTGAAACACCACCCCCTGCACGACCCCCTACACTGCCCGAACACCACTGCACTGCCCTAAACCCTGAAACACCACCCCCTACACTGCCCAAACACCACTGCACTTCCCTAAACCCTGAAACACCACCCCCAGCACGACCCCCTACACTGCCCGAACACCACTGCACTGCCCTAAACCCTAAAACACCACCCCCAGCATTACCCCCTACACTGCCCAAACACCACTGCACTGCCCTAAACCCTAGAACACTACCCCCAGCACGACCCCCTACACTACCCGAACACCACTGCACTACCCTAAACCCTAAAATACTACCCCCAGCACAACCCCCTACACTACCCGAACACGACTGCACTGCCCTAAACCCTCAAACACTCCCCCAGCACGACCGCCTACACTACCCGAACACCACTGCACTGCCCTAAACCCTAAAACACTCCCCCAGCACGACCCCCTACACTACCCAAACACCACTGCACTGCCCTAAACCCTAAAACACTACCCCCGCATGACCCCCTACACTACCCAAACACCAATGCACTACCCTAATCCCTAAAACACTACCCCCGCATGACCCACTACACTACCCTAAACCCTAAAACACTACCCCCGCACGACTCCCTACACTACCCAAAGACCACTGCACTACCCTAAACCCTAAAACACGACCTCCTACACTACACAAACACCACTGCACTACCCTAAACCCTAAAACACTTCCCCTACACTACACAAACAACACTGCACTACCCTAAACCCTAAAACACTACCCCCAGCAGTACCCCTACACTACCCAAACACCACTGCACTAACCTAAACCCTAAAACACTACCCCCAGCAGTACCCCCTACACTACCCAAACACCACTACACTACCCTAAATCACTACCCCCAGCACGACCCCCTACACTACCCAAACACCACTGCACTACCCTAAACACTAAAACACTACCCCCAGCACGACCCCCTACACTACCCAAACACCACTGCACTACCCTAAACCCTAAATCTACCCCCAGCATGACCCCCTACACTACACAAATACCACTGCACTACCCTAAACCCTAAAACACTACCCCCAGCACGACCCTCTTCACTACCTAAACACAACTGCACAATTTGTTACAGGCGTTGCAACGCAGGCCTGTGGTGCTTACTGGAAGTACCTAGTGGGCTAGTTGGGCCCCAGGGACCCTCAGGATTCAAGGTGACCTAATCCCCCAACTTAAAACGCACCACGGGGCGCGTTTGCACAGTGGTGAAGGGAGGGGGCGGGGCCTCAGGTGACATGTGCGCAAACACGCCCTGTGGTGCGTTTTAAGTTGGGGAATTAATTCCCTTTGAATCCTGAGGGACCCTGGAGGCCAACTAGCCCACCAGGTACCTTCAGTAAGCACAACAGAGTTGCGTTGCAGAGAGGTGAAAAAGGTGCGTGGCCTCGGAACGCCTCTCTGCAACTCAGCTCTGTGGTCCTAACTGTAGATACCTGGGGGGCTAGTTGGGCCCCAGGGACCCTCAGAATTCAAGGGGACTTAATCCCACAACTTAAAACGCGCCACAGGGTGCGTTTGCACACATGTCACCTCAGGCCCCCCCTCCCTTCACCACTGTGCAAACGCGCCCTGTAGCGCGTTTTAAGAGGTAGTTTTAATCCCCCTGCCCTATTATGTACTAGGGACTTGCAGAGGAGGTCATGCTAATCACAGGGGTACCCCAACGCATAATGTTCCCTAGTGTATGTAGGTGTTTTCACTGTATTCTAAGTGTCTTTTAGCATAGCACTGGCTCTGGTTAGTCAGAGTCAGTTACCACCAGTACCCGTCTGGAAAAGTTGTGGGCACAGGATGATTTTGCAACAAGGCCTCTTTCTGCTCCTCTGTTGGTTCTTTCTGCACATCTTTTGCTTCTTTCTGTGCGTTTTTTCTTCTTTCTTCACATGTCCTACCTCTGTAGGCATAGTTAGAAACTAGCATTTAAAAAAACTTTTGAAATTCACTTAAAAAATCATAGGTTTCAGGCACGTTATAGTTAGAAATTAGCATTTAAAAACCTTTGAAATTCACTGAAAAAACCATAGGTTTCAGACACGTTATAGTTAGAAATTAGCATTTAAAAACCTTTGAAATTCACTGAAAAAACCATAGGTTTTAGGGACAGTTATAGTTAGTTGGACATTTCACTCATGCAAAACCATAGAAATTCCCCCGTTATAGTTAGTTCAGCTAACTATAACTCGCGCTCCAGCAATGCACTGCTGATGACGTCACATATTACATCACTCATGACATGGTCAGTGACATCACTGATGACATCTCAAATGACATCACTGATGACATCATCCATGTGATTTCATGCATCTTCTCACACCCTAATATAACTTTTGATACACCCACTCTAAATTACAGACTGCCATTCTCAAAACCATAGACACTCCAACACCAAAAACTACATACCCACTCACTGATTCTTAGGTCTACACACACATCCACTCACTCACCCGTACAGTCACTCATACTTAGTCACTCAGTACAGGACTATCATATGCACTCATACACCTATATAAACACTCACACACCGTCACTCATCCATAGAGGTACTCACACACCTAGTCAGTCATGCAAAAAACTTAATCACACACCCATTTACTCACCTATACAGTTATACACACACCAGCTCACTTACTCATACAAATACTAGCACATTCTTACGCTCTTATACAATCACTGATACAAGTTCACACTCATCCATACAGCCACTCTCACAATCACACACTCTCACTTATAGCCATTTATATACTCCAACACACATATATACTGCCTTTCACATATGTAGTTACTCACACATGTACCACTGAGATATACATTCAATCACTAACACACCCATACACACACTCACCCACCCATACAGTCCATCACAGATGCACTCTTGAAACCATGCACCCAGTGAATCACCAACTCACACTTCTATGCACAGAGTCACACCCACCCCACCCACACAAACACTCAGGCACCCATACAGATACTCAGACAATCAATCAATAACCCATGTAGACACTCATGTAGCTATTCAGAAAGCCATGCAGCCGCTTACAAACCAACAGACAGACGGATACAGACATTCACACAGTTTAGTCACTAACCCATGCATTCAGTAAGATACATTTAATCACTCACTTGTAGAGTCAGTCACTCACGTACTAAATCATCCATTCAGACACTTATACACCCACTCATTCTTCAATACCCCTTTCCCTATATATATTAAACATATTTAAACTTTACAGAAACACAGTCACTGGATGATGTCATCAGTGATGTCATCAGTGATGTCATTTGAGATGTCATCAGTGATGTCATCAGTGATGTCACTGACCATGTCATGAGTGATGTAATATGTGACGTCATCAGCAGTGCATTGCGGGGCGCGAGTTATAGTTAGCTGAACTAACTATAAAGGGGGAATTTCTATGGTTTTGTACGAGTGAAATGTCCAACTAACTATAACTGTCCCTAAAACCTATGGTTTTTTCAGTGAATTTCAAAGGTTTTTTAAATGCTAATTTCTAACTATAACGTGTCTGAAACCTATGGTTTTTTCAGTGAATATATATATATATATATATATATATTCACTGAAAAAACCATAGGTTTTAGGGACAGTTATAGTTAGTTGGACATTGCACTCGTACAAAACCCGTGAAATTCCCCCGTTATAGTTAGTCCAGCTAACTATAACTCGCGCCCCGCAATGCACTGCTGATGACGTCACATATTACATCACTCATGACATGGTCAGTGACATCACTGATGACATCACTGATGACATCTCAAATGACATCACTGATGACATCATCCAGTGACTGTGTGTTTCTGTAAAGTTTAAATATTTTTAATATATATAGGAAAAGACATATTGAAGAATGAGTGGGTGTGTAAGTGTCTGTATGGATGATTTAGTAGGTGCGTGACTGACTGTATAAGTGATTGATTTAACGTATCTTACTGAATGCATGGGTTAGTGACTAAACTGGGTGAATGTCTGTATCCGTCTGTCTGTTGCTGTGTAAGTGGCTGCATGTGTTTGTGAATAGCTACATGAGTGTCTATATGAGTTATTGAAAGCTTGTGTGAGTATCTGTATGGGTGCCTGAGTGTTTGTGTGGGAGGGGTGTGTGCGACTCTGTGCATAGATGTGTGAGTGGGTGATTCACTGGGTGGATGGTTTCAAGAGTGCATCTGTGATAGACTGTATGGGTGGGTAAGTGTGTGTAAGAGTGTGTTAGTGAGTGAATGTATGTCCCAGTGGTACATGTGTGAGTAACTACATATGTGAAAGGCAGTATATATGTGTGTTGGAGTATATAAATAGCTATAAGCGAGAGTGAGTGATTGTGATAGTGGCTGTATGGATGAGTGTGTGCTTGTATCAGTGATTGTATAAGAGCGTAAGAATGTGCTAGTATTTGTATGAGTAAGTGAGCTGGTGTGTGTATAACTGTATAGGTGAGTAAATGGTAGTGTGTTAAATTATTTGCATGACTGACTAGGTGTGTGAGTACCTCTATGGATGAGTGGCGGTGTTTGAGTGTCTATATAGGAGTATGAGTGCATATGATAGTCCTGTACTGAGTGACCGTAAGTATGAGCGACTGTACGGGTGAGTGAGTGGATGTGTGCGTAGACCTAAGAATCAGTGAGTGGGTATGTAGTTATTGGTGTTGGAGTGTCTATGGTTTTGCGAATGGCAGTCTGTAATTTAGAGTGGGTGTATCAAAGGTTATATTAGGGTGTGAGAAGATGCATGAAATTATCACGTGGATGATGTCATCAGTGATGTCATTTGAGATGTCATCAGTGATGTCACTGACCATGTCATGAGTGATGTAATATGTGACGTCATCAGCAGTGCATTATGGGGCGCGAGTTATAGTTAGCTGGACTAACTATAACGGGGAAATTTCACGGGTTTTGTACGAGTGCAATGTCCAACTAACTATAACTGTCCCTAAAACCTATGGTTTTTTCAGTGAATTTCTAAGGTTTTTTAAATGCTAATTTGTAACTATAACGTCCCTGAAACCTATGGTTTTTTCAGTGAATTTCAAAGGTTTTTTAAATGCTAATTTGTAACTATAACATGTCTGAAACCTACGGTTTTTTCAGTGAATTTCAAAGGTTTTTTAAATGCTAATTTCTAACTATAACGTGCCTGAAACCTATGGTTTTTTCAGTGAATTTCAAAGGTTTTGTAAATGACAATTTTTAAATGTATTAATTGTTATATTAATTTTTTTCATACTGATTTACTACATTTTTAGAAACAATTTTTTTTTTACATATTTTATTTTTTAAATTACATTGTAATTACATTATACATTACATTACAAAAAATATTTTCTCAGAATGAATTACTTTAGTTTAAATACTTTGCACATAGGCAATAGACTTTTAAGTACAGTAGTTACAGTTGTTGCAATGGGCAACACATTTTCAAACACAATGCAACATTCAGCTGAATGTGAATTTCTAGTTAAATGCAATTAGTTACTTTATGGATTACTTTTCTAACCACAGGACTGGATCCTAGATTCAGTCCTGGGACATCTCCTGTAAACAGTTGAGTAAAAGCGTTTTGGTTACAGTACTGATTTTTAAGGAATATTATTGTATTTTAAAAGTTGACACTTAGAAACTTTTTCTCATATAGTCACCAATGTTATCCTATGGAAGGAAATTCACTTAGCAGGTAAAAACTGTTATCGTTACTTTTTCTTACTCAGTGTTGGATCCTGGATCCAGCACTGGTGCATCTCCTGTAAACAGTTGAAAGAATGCGTTTAAGTCATACAGGTGATTTTTAAGGAATATTTGTAGTTTGTAAAAATCAACACTTTGAAACTTTTTTGCTGAAAACCAGACAATGGATTCCTATGGAAGAAAAAATAAGTTACTAGTAAGTACGGTTAGAATTACTTTTCAGGGTCAGTGCTGGGCTAAAAGGTGCAGCACTGTGTTTTCTCCTGATAACAGGTGAGTAAGTCGGAATATGGATTTCGGCTGATTTTAGAGGAATATTTGTATGTTTCAAAAATCAACACTTAGAAACTTTTTCAGCAAAAAGCAGGCAATGATATCCTATGGAAGGAAATTCAAGTTACTGGTAAGTACGGTTAAAATTACTTTTCAGGACCAGTACTGGGCTGAAAGATACAGCACTGAGGTCTCTCCTTATAACAGGTGAGTAAATCGGAATTCGTATTTCGGCTGATTTTAGAGGAATATTTGTATGTTTCAAAAATCAACACAGAAACTTTTTCAGCAAAAAGCAGGAAATGATATCCTATGGAAGGAAATTCAAGTTACTGGTAAGTATGGTTAAAATTACTTTTCAGGACCAGTACTGGGCTGAAAGATGCAGCACTGAGGTCTCTCCTTATAACAGGTGAGTAAATCGGAATTCGTATTTCGGATGATTTTAGAAGAATATTTGCACAATGGTGAAGGGAGGGGGCGGGGCTTCAGGTGACATCTCTGCAAACGCGCCCCGTGGCGCGTTTTAAGTTGGGGGATTAAGTCCCTTGAATCCTGAGGGTCCCTAGGGGCCAACTAGCCCACCAGGAACCTCCAATATGCGCCAGGGGCTGCGTTGCAGAGACGTGTAGAGAGGCCACACCCCTTTTACACCTCTCTGCAACGCAGCTCTGTGGCGCTTTCTGGATGTACCTGTTGGGCTAGTTGGCCCCCAGGGACCCTCAGGATTGAAGGGGATTTAATTCCCCATCTTAAAACGCGCGCACGGGTCCTGTTTGCACACATGTCACCTGAAGCCCCGCCCCCTCCCTTCACCACTGTGCAAACACGCCCCGTGGCGCATTTTAAGTTGGGGGATTAAGTCCCCTTGAATCCTGAGGGTCCCCGGAATCCAACTAGCCCACCATATACCTCCAAAAAGCGCCACAGAGCTGCGTTGCAGAGAGGTGTAAAAAGGGGGTCCCAAAACGTGTTTTCCCCATGCAATTTTGCATAGGAAACTTTAGACACGGCTACAGCCCGAACTGCTGAACGGAATTACACCAAATTTGGCAAAGAGGTAGTTCTTGGTTCAGAAAGAACCCTTTTTGTTAAATGGTGTAAATCCGTTCAGTAGTTGCTGAGAAAATCAAAAGTAAAATCACATATATATCTGGGTGGAGCCTAACCACACCTGTCATTGTGAGATCTGATTGGCTGTCAGCACTTCATCCTGGAATTGCTGGCAGCCATCTTGGGACCAATATACATGATAGTACCCCATTGAAATGCATTGTAGTGAATCAAAGATTTTGAGGGTTACCAAAAGGAGAACTATAAAGGGTGATAACAGACTTTAGTTACATTAGAATTCATTTGTTGATGGTACCATACTAATTTCAGGAATTGTGGTGTGTTCTAAGGTGATTTTGCCCTGTGAAAAACCTTCTGCTGGGATATCATGAATCATGTTTGAGAGAGAACTATTTTCACATGCTTGTCCCATAGAGTTTTGGAAGGTGCTCCAGAAGCTAAAATGAGAGCATATTTTCTGTAAATTCACATTATGTTTCTCAGTCATGTGAGAATGAAGTCTGACATTCTCAGTAAAACATGTAAAAAGGAACAAAATGATGGGGTTCATTTTGTCATAGAAATTATGGTTAGTGCTGTAGAAAGAAAAATTAGGACATGTTTCAAGTGTTATCTCAAATATCTTCCTGTTATATTTCAACAGGAGCAGCCTGCCAGTTGATGCCTTTGTGTTCTACTGCTGCTTCCCAGAGTGTTCTAAAGAACAACTAGAGCGCTAACAGC
The DNA here is from genome assembly GCA_963921515.1 of Calotriton arnoldi. NCBI lineage: Eukaryota > Metazoa > Chordata > Amphibia > Caudata > Salamandridae > Calotriton > Calotriton arnoldi. Next base: position 25,351 of record CAWUFW010024789.1, on the reverse strand, counting down.
CTTACTTATGACAAAAGTATGGCATACCTGAAGCCATCTTGATTGGAATAAACCGGTAACACTTAAAACATTTAATTTAAAAAGGAACAAAATGAGGGGGTTCTTTTGAAATAGAAATTATGGTTAGTGCTGCAGAAAGAAAAATTAGGGCATGTTTTAAGTGAGATCTCAAATCCTCTTCTATTTCATTAGAAAATTCTGACATGCAGACTGAAACAATCACTTTCAATACCAGCAGCAGACTTCCAGTTAACTCCCTGGTGAGCAGTAGCTTTACTACAGTGATCTAATGAGCAACTAGAGTGCTAACATTCTGAATTTATGGCAAATGTGAGACACATCTGAATGCCTTCTTGATGGAATCAAAGTAAAAAACTGAAAGCATTTCCTACTGAGGAGACTGCAGTAAATGAGGAAATTAGGAAACTTCATAACAAAGAAGTCTTCCAAGATGGCCACCAGAGAAAAAAGAGCCCAAATGTAGCACAAATATTACCCAGATGTAGCCCACATATAGCCCAATGACAAAAGTGTGCAAAACACTTTTTATTTTTAGTTTTTTTGCAGTTTTATGTAGTGCAGACTGGTCAGGTATTGGAGCGTTGCATCTTAAAACATGACCCCCTACACTACAAAAACACCACTGCACTACCCTAAACCCTAAAACACTACCCCCAGCACGACCCCCCTACACCACACAAGCACCACTGCACTATCCTAAACCCTAAAACACTACCCCCAGCATGACCCCCTACAATACATAAACACCACTGCACTACCCTAAACCCTAAAACACTACCCCCAGCACGACCCCCTACACTACCCAAACACCACTGCACTAACCTAAATCCTAAAACACTACCCCCGGCACGACCCCCTACACTACCCAAACACCACTGCACTACCCTAAAACATGACCTCCTACACTACACAAAAACCACTGCACTACCCTAAAACACTACCCCCAGCACGACCCCCTACACTACACAAGCACCACTGCACTAAAACACTACCCCCAGCACGACCCCCTACACTACACAAACACCACTGCACTACCCTAAACCCTAAAACACTACCCCCAGCACGACCCCCTACACTACCCAAACACCACTGCACTACCCTAAAACATGACCCCCTACACTACACAAACACCACTGCACTGCCCTAAACCCTGAAACACCAGCCCCTGCATGACCCCCTACACTGCCCGAACACCACTGCACTGCCCTAAACCCTGAAACACCAGCCCCTGCACGACCCCCTACACTGCCCGAACACCACTGCACTGCCCTAAACCCTGAAACACCACCCCCAGCACGACCCCCTACACTGCCCGAACACCACTGCACTGCCCTAAACCCTGAAACACCACCCCCTTCACGACCCCCTAAACTGCCCGAACACCACTGCACTGCCCTAAACCCTGAAACACCACCCCCAGCACGACCCCCTACACTGCCCGAACACCACTGCACTGCCCTAAACCCTGAAACACTACCCCCAGCAAGACCCCTTACACTGTCCGAACACCACTGCACTGCCCTAAACCCTGAAACATCACCCCCAGCAAGACCCCCTACACTGCCCGAACACCACTGCCCTAAACCCTGAAACACCACCCCCAGCACGACCCCCTACACTGCCCGAACACCACTGCTCTGCCCAAAACCCTGAAAAACCAGCCCCAGCCTGACCCCCTACACTGCCCGAACACCACTGCACTGCCCTAAACCCTGAAACACCAGCCCCAGCACGACCCCCTACACTGCCCGAACACCCCTGCACTACCCTAAACCCAGAAACACCACCCCCAGCACGACCCCTACACTGCCCGAGCACCACTGCACTGCCCTAAACCCTGAAACACCACCCCCAGCACGACAGCCTACACTGCCCGAACACTACTGCACTGCCCTAAACCCTGAAACACCAGCCCCAGCACGACCGCCTACACTGCCCGAACACCACTGCACTGCCCTAAACCCTGAAACACCAGCCCCAGCACGACCCCTACACTGCCCGAACACCACTGCACTGCCCTAAACCCTGAAACACCTGCCCCAGCACGACCCCCTACACTGCCCGAACACCACTGCACTGCCCAAAACCCTGAAACACCACCCCGTGCACGACCCCCTACACTGCCCGAACACCACTGCACTGCCCTAAACCCTGAAACACCACCCCCTGCATGACCCCCTACACTGCCCGAACACTACTGCACTGCCCTAAACCCTGAAACACCACCTCCTGCACGACCCCCTACACTGCCCGAACACTACTGCACAGCCCTAAACCCTGAAACACCACACCCAGCACGACCCCCTACACTGCACGAACACCACTGCACTGCCCTAAACCCTGAAACACTACCCCCAGCAAGACCCCCTACACTGCCCGAACACCACTGCACTGCCCTAAACCCTGAAACATCACCCCCAGCAAGACCCCCTACACTGCCCGAACACCACTGCCCTAATCCCTGAAACACCACCCCCAGCAAGACCCCCTACACTGCCCGAATACCACTGCACTGCCCTAAACCCTGAAACACCACCCCCAACATGATCCCCTACACTGCCCGAACACCACTGCACTGCCCAAAACCCTGAAACACCACCCCCAGCAAGACTCCCTACGCTGCCCGAACACCACTGCACTAAACCCTGAAACACCACCCCCAGCAAGACCACCTACACTGGCCGAACACCACTTCACTGCCCTAAACCCTGATACACCACCCCCTGCATGACCCCCTACACTGCCCAAACACCACTGCCCTAGACCCTGAAACACCACCCCCTGCACGACCCCCTACACTGCCCGAACACCACTGCACTGCCCTAAACCCTGAAACCCCACCCCCAGCACGACCCCCTACACTGCCCTAACACGGCACTGCCCTAAACCCTGAAACACCACCCCCCTGCACGACCCCCTACACTGCCGGAACACCACTGCACTGCCCTAAACCCTGAAACACTACCCCCAGCAAGACCCCCTACACTGCCCGAACACCACTGCACTGCCCTAAACCCTGAAACATCACCCCCAGCAAGAACCCCTACACTGCCTGAACACCACTGCCCTAAACCCTGAAACACCACCCCCAGCAAGACCCCTACACTGCCCGAACACCACTGCACTGCCCTAAACCCTGAAACACCACCCCCAGCATGACCCCCTACACTGCCCGAACACCACTGCACTGCCCTAGACCCTGAAACACCAGCCCCAGCAAGACCCCCTACACTGCCCGAACAAAACTGCACTGCCCTAAACCCTGAAACACCAACCCCAGCATGACCCCCTACACTGCCCGAACACCACTGCACTGCCCTAAACCCTGAAACACCAGCCCCAGAACGACCACCTACACTGCCCGAACACCACTGCACTGCCCTAAACCCTGAAACACCAGACCCAGCATGACCCCCTACACTGCCCGAACACCACTGCACTGCCCTAAACCCTGAAACACCAGCCCCAGCACGACCCCCTACACTGCCCGAACACCACTGCACTGCCCTAAACCCTGAAACACCTCCCCCTGCACCACCCCCTACACTGCCCGAACACCACTGCACTGCCCTAAACCCTGAAACACCACCCCCAGTACGACCCCCTTCACTGCCCGAATACAACTGCACTGCCCTAAACCCTGAAACACCACAACCCTGCACGACCCCCTACATGCCCGAACACCACTGCACTGCCCTAAACCCTGAAACACCACCCCCGCACGTCTCCCTACACTGCCCGAACACCACTGCACTGCCCAACACCCTGAAACACCACCCCCAGCACGACCCCCTTTACTGCCCAAACACCACTGCACTGCCCCAAACCCTGAAACACCACCCCTAGCACGACCCCCTACACTGCCCGAACACCACTGCCTTAAACCCTGAAACACCACCCCCTGCACGACCCCCTACTCTGCCCAAACACCACTGCACTGCCCTAAACCCTGAAACACCACCCCCTGCATGACCCCCTACTCTGCCCAAACACCACTGCACTGCCCTAAACCCTGAAACACCACCAGAGGCACGGCCCCCTACATTGCCCGAACACCACTGCACTGCCCTAAACCCTAAAACACCACCCCCAGCTCGACCCCCTACACTGCCCGAACACCACTGCACTGTCCTAAACCCTAAAACACTACCCCCAGCACGACCCCCTACACTACCCGAACACCACTGCACTACCCTAAACCCTAAAATACTCCCCCAGCATGACCCCCTACACTATCCAAACACGACTGCACTGCCCTATACCCTCGAACACTCCCACCAGCATGACCCCCTACACTACCCGAACACCACTGCACTGCCCTAAACCCTAAAACACTCCCCCCGCACGACCCCCTACACTACCCAAACACCACTGCACTGCCCTAAACCCTAAAACACTACCCCCGCATGACCCCCTACACTACCCAAACACCAATGCACTACCCTAAACCCTAAAACACTACCCCCCGCACGACCCCCTACACTACCCAAAGACCACTGCACTACCCTAAACCCTAAAACACTACCCCGCACGACTCCCTACACTACCCAAAGACCACTGCACTACCCTAAACCCTAAAACACGACCTCCTACACTACACAAACACCACTGCACTACCCTAAAACACTACCCCCAGCACGACCCCCTACACTACACAAACACCACTGCACTACCCTAAACCCTAAAACACTACCCCCTACACTACACAAACACCACTGCACTACCCTAAACCCTAAAAAACGACCCCCAGCACAAACCCCTACACTACCCAAACACCACTGCACTACCCTAAACCCTAAAACACTACCCCCAGCAGTACCCCCTACACTACCCAAACACCACTGCACTACCCTAAACCCTAAAACACTACCCCCAGCAGTACCCCCTACACTACCCAAACACCACTGCACTACCCTAAACCACTACCCCCAGCACGACCCCCTACAGTACCCAAACACCACTGCACTACCCTAAACCCTAAATCTACCCCCAGCATGACCCCCTACACTACACAAACACCACTGCACTACCCTAAACCCTAAACACTACCCCCAGCACGACCCCCTTCACTACCTAAACACAACTGCACAATTTGTTACAGGCGTTGCAACGCAGGCCTGTGGTGCTTACTGGAAGTACCTGGTGGGCTAGTTGGGCCCCAGGGACCCTCAGGATTCAAGGTGACCTAATCCCCCAACCTAAAACGCGCCACGGGGCGCGTTTGCACAGTGGTGAAGGGAGGGGGCGGGGCCTCAGGTGACATGTGTGCAAACACGCCCTGTGGTGCGTTTTAAGTTGGGGAATTAATTCCCCTTGAATCCTGAGGGACCCTGGGGCCAACTAGCCCACCAGGTACCTTCAATAAGCACAACAGAGTTGCATTGCAGAGAGGTGAAAAAAGGTGCGTGGCCTCGGAACGCCTCTCTGCAACTCAGCTCTGTGGTCCTAACTGTAGGTACCTGGGGGGCTAGTTGGGCCCCAGGGACCCTCAGGATTCAAGGGGACTTAATCCCGCAACTTAAAATGCGCCACGGGGCGCGTTTGCACAGTGGTGAAGGGAAGGGGGGCCGGAGGTGACATGTAGCGCATTTTAAGAGGTAGTTTTAATCCCCCTGCCCTATTATGTACTAGGGACTTACAGAGGAGGTCATGCTAATCACAGGGGTACCCCAACGCATAGTGTTCCCTAGTGTATGTAGGTATTTTCACTGTATTCTAAGTGTCTTTTAGCTTAGCACTGGCTCTGGTTAGTCAGAGTCAGTTACCACCAGTACCCGTCTGAAAAAGTTGTGGGCACAGGATGATTTTGCAACAAGGCCTCTTTCTGCTCCTCTGTTGGTTCTTTCTGCACATCGTTTGCTTCTTCTTGCACTTTTCTTCGTCTTTGTGGACTTCTGTTGCTTCTTTCTGCATTTCTTTTGCTTCTTTCTGTGCGTTTTTTCTTCTTTCTTCACATGTCCTACCTCTGTAGGCATAGTTAGAAACTAGCATTTAAAAAACCTTTGAAATTCACTTAAAAAATCATAGGTTTCAGGCACGTTATAGTTAGAAATTAGCATTTAAAAAACCTTTGAAATTCACTGAAAAAACCATAGGTTTCAGACACGTTATAGTTAGAAATTAGCATTTAAAAAACCTTTGAAATTCACTGAAAAAACCATAGGTTTTAGGGACATTTATAGTTAGTTGGACATTTCACTCGTACAAAACCATAGAAATTCCCCCGTTATAGTTAGTTCAGCTAACTATAACTCGCGCCCCGAAATGCACTGCTGATGACGTCACATATTACATCACTCATGACATGGTCAGTGACATCACTGATGACATCACTGATGACATCTCAAATGACATCACTGATGACATCATCCATGTGATAATTTCATGCATCTTCTCACACCCTAATATAACTTTTGATACACCCACTCTAAATTACAGACTGCCATTCTCAAAACCATACACACTCCAATACCAATAACTACATACCCACTCACTGATTCTTAGGTCTACACACACACATCTACTCACTCACCCGTACAGTCACTCATACTTACAGTCACTCAGTACAGGACTATCATATGCACTCATACACCTATATAAACACTCACACACCGCCACTCATCCATAGAGGTACTCACACACCTAGTCAGTCATGCAAAAATTAATCACACACCCATTTACTCACCTATACAGTTATACACACACCAGCTCACTTACTCATACAAATACTAGCACATTCTTACGCTCTTATACAATAACTGATACAAGCACACACGCATCCATACAGCTACTCTCACAAGCACACACTCTCTCTTATAGCCATTTAAATACTCTAACACACATATATACTGCCTTTTACATATGTAGTTACTCGCACATGTACCACTGAGATATACATTCACTCACTAACACACCCATACACACACTCACCCACCCAAGCAGTCCATCACAGATGCACTCTTGAAATCATGCACCCAGTGAATCACCCACTCACACATCTATGTACAGAGTCACACACACCCCACCCACACAAACACTCAGGCAGCCATACAGATACTCAGAGAACCAATCAATAACACATATAGACACTCATGTAGCTATTCACAAATCCATGCATCCACTTACACACCAACAAACAGACGGATACAGACATTCACACAGTTTAGTCACTAACCCATGCATTCAGTAAGATACGTTTAATCACTCACTTGTAAAGTCAGTCACGCACGTACTAAATCATCCATTCAGACACTTATACACCCACTCATTCTTCAATACGCCTTTCCCTATATATATTAAACATATTTAAACTTTACAGAAACACACAGTCAATGGATGATGTCATCAGTGATGTCATTTGAGATGTCATCAGAGATGTCATCAGTGATGTCATCAGTGATGTCACTGACCATGTCATGAGTGATGTAATATGTGACGTCATCAGCAGTGCATTGCGGGGGCGCGAGTTATAGTTAGCTGAACTAACTATAACGGGGGAATTTCTATGGTTTTGTACGAGTGAAATGTCCAACTAACTATAACTGTCCCTAAAACCTATGGTTTTTTCAGTGAATATATATATATATATAAATATGTATATAAAATTCGAAATTTTGTACAACTATATTTTTTACATCGATATTTTTTCCCCAATATTTTTGTACTTACCTGTTTAAGTATAGGGAGTCGATATTTTTGTATTCTATATTTTTACATTGATATTTTTTACTTCTATATTTTCAACTTCGATATTTTGTCAGTGAACCGCCTTAGACCTTGCCCACCACTCACCTTAACTCCTGGAGATTGGTCCCTTAAGTTGCTGTACTGTACCTGAATGTCATACTTGCTCTTCCTCCCATAGGATAACATTGCGGCTTCTAAAAATTGCACTGTGTCGACTTTTTGAATGAAAAATAATTTCTATTGCAAAACATACTTACCTGATAGAATTATTTCTGGTGCCAAAATATATGTAAAGATATGTGTTATTTTTATAAATTGGTGTGGATCTCCTTATTAAGTCGTGTGTATCATTTGTTGACTATTGTGTGCATTTGAGGATGTCTTACTCGCCCCTCTGATAAGCCTAAGGCTGCTCGACCACACTACCCCCTAGAAGAGCACCTTGGGATTGCTAGAGCAAGCCCCTGTCCACTCATAAGAGAACCCCTGGACTCTTTGCACAATATATCTAATTTGGTATCTCATATAAAGAGCCAGCTTTCTACACCAGAAGTCTGTTATTCAGTATAATCGGATTAAGTAAGGGCCCAAAATGAGTATCGTTATATTTCAGCAATCAACATACAGGTGGCAGTCATTGGGATGGCTGGTCCAACATGGTGAGTTCCACAGACCATACTTTCAATATTCCGTCTCCATTTAGCTTACACTCACTAATTTCACTTTTGGTTAATACCCTTTTATACAAGTCTCACTTCCATTCGCTTCCACTTAATCCTGCCCCTGTCCATGTCATAGCAATATTTATTTTTACTAGTGCCAGCCCAACGTGCATAATTTTAGGGGTTACTTTGCTTTTTTTTCCAGGCGTACATGTCCCAAAGAAACATATTTTAGGGAAACGTACCAGTCTCCTCCCTGATTTTCTAGCTAAGATCTTCCCAGTATCCGGATGCCACTGTGCAACTCAACCACATGACAGAATGTTCCAGTTTCCATGTGGTATCTGGGTCAACATTAGTCTGTGAGTTAATTCTTCTGTGCAGTAACGCGGTACGAGATACACCCTATAGAGACATTTGTGATGCATAACTCAAATCTAAGGTTCCTGTTTACATTTATACAAGTGGGCTGTACTCTCTCCCTCATATTCCAGTTTCTGTGCGGTATCTGGAGCAGCATTAGTCTGTGTGTTAATTTTGTGCCATAACCTTGATACAAGCTACATCCTAAGGACCCATATGTGGTGCTTAAACTTAAATCTAAGGTTCTATTTGCAATTACACCAGTGGACAGTTCTCCCTCACACATATTCCAGTTTCTGTGCGGTATCTGGAGCAGCATTAGTCTGTGAGTTAATTGTGTGCCATAACCTTGGTACAAGCTACATCCTAAGGACCCATATGTGGTGCTTAAACTTAAATCTAAGGTTCTATTTGCAATTACACCAGTAGACAGTTCTCCCTCACACACGTCCCAGTTTCTGGGAGGTTTCTGGGCAGCATTAATCTGTTGTGGGTTTATTCTATGCAGCAACTGCGGCGTGAGGTGTCAGATTTCGGGCCAGTTAAATAGCTGTAAAGCCTTTTCACAAAACCATGGTCTAGGCAGGACCACAGGCCCCTTAAATATTTAGGCGCTTATCAATCCTACAAAATAAATGATTTTATCAATGAAATTTGCCTTCCCTTTTAAATGACTTCTAGAAAGACTTCTGTAGACGGGACAAGATTGACGTTTCATGCTGGGGTGGATCAGAGATGCTAAAATTAATGTTTTGCCTCGACTTCGTTACACTATGCAAACCCTGCCTCTCACGTTTTCTGGGTCTACAATTCACCAAGTGCAACAGAACTTGACTGTTTTTGTCAGGAATAACAAAACCCAACAGTGTCCAGTGCCACACTATTCAGACATCAGATTGAGAGGGAGTTGGTGTTTCCGAATATTGAATAGTACATTTATGCTCCTCACTAACCTAAGCCATGGGCAATGTTAAGCAAAGACTACTCGCCTGTTCCACTGCATTACGTGTCTTCAACGCATGTTTGTAGGCCAATGTCCTTTCTTCTACAGGAGTATCTTAATAGACTGTTGCAATCTTATAACTAGACAGGGGGCGTTACAACGTTTCCTTCACCGCTAATGCTAATGTTTTTCTATCGTGATTTTCGTCCTTGTGTGGTCGATGCTGACAAGTGGAGATCACGTGACCCTCTGTTACTGGGTGACATGTTTACAAATGGTGGACTATTAAGTACAGAATACTGTGTAGACTATTTTAATTTTGAACATTAAGACGGTTTTCGTTTAACTCAGCTATTGTATTGACTGCACCGAAAAATAGTTAAAGAGTTAGGAAGTAGCAATAGTATATATAATATGGAAAATTATTTATCCATAAACATACGAAAAAGATAACTCTGTCTTTATACTCTCATAAACATTATATAACCTTCTGAAAGGCATAACTACAGGTCATTTAGGAAAAAAGACCTGAACGTTGATGTATCAGACGAAATGTAATCTAATGTTTGGTCTAGGGCTGCAAAATCGTTCATTTGTACCCAACAAAAGGAAAATGGCTGCAAAATAACACGAGGTGGTAGCCATGGAAATCAATGTTTGTGGGCTCAGACCTTTGTTGGAAGAGATGTGGTAGCACAAGAACCTTTGTGCACATGTGATGGTCTAGTCTAGTGTAAATACCCAGTCTCATTGGGGAAAAACCCTAGTAGCCAATAACAAGTCTATTACTGGAGTTGAATCCTATGTTAATACCACAATTCATTTGCAGGGTGATCCCAGCGATGACAGCATGGATTCACTGACAAACCTTGCTTCTGGCTGCTAGGCTCACCATAGCTCATACACAGAAAATACGGTATACCCCGTCAGTGCCTTTGTGCTATAATGTGTAGTAGCATTAACCCAATGATTTCTTTGCCACTTTACTAATTGTTTTGTTTGCACGGGCAAAAATTGTTGCGTTCGCTTACTAGATGTGACACTGTCGCCCACTGCATTGAGTTTGTGACATTTGATTTTCTTCTGCAATGTGTTTATCTGCCTGAAAACTTTAACGTTTTTGAAAAACACAAATATGTGGCTTGTTTTGTAGCGGGAAAGAGAAAACGTCTGCTGTTCTTTTGGTTATTGAAGGTAAAACGTTGATTAATCTGAAAAAGGCATATGCGTAAAACTCCACAAAAAGGCATTTGTCTCATAGAAAGTGGAAACAGATGCATCTAACACTGACGTAGGAGCCATATTGACCAAACACATGGCCAACAGAGAGTGTTTCATCCATTAGCTCACCATTGCCATACACTCTTAGACACTTAAACATTGAGCAAAACGTTACTATCTACAATCATTAGTGATTACCCATAAAATAAGCTTTCATGTCAAATTAATGGACCTTATAACAGACATGCCATTTTGCCAGTGTGTGATGTTATTTTTATAGTCGTTAATTTTTTGATCAATCTTCAGACTTGTGTTCCTTTACATACTGTACCTATATTATAGCAGTTCATCTGCAAGGCTTTCATGGAGCACATCTCTGGCCCTTCATCATGTCATCTACATGTTCATATAGATCCTTATGCACAATACTGCACACACTCACATACTGCCTTCAAACAACCCTTCCAAACCAGACTATCCACCCTGTACTGTCCACTAGACCATGAACAAAATATGTGCGCCCTCATGCATATCAATATACATAGCCCACCTGCCAAACCTGAACTCAGGCATTACCAGGTTCCACACAATCCCCTACTGCTCCACTAAGATGCATGCCCAGGTCTCGCTACACCATTTACATCACATACACCTAATCTGCCGTGCTGCTACATTCTCTATGCAGTAAAACAGAACACTTCTCCAGTAGTAGTCTAAACAATATGTTCCGCTCCACATATAGGCCAGACTTATCAACACCCTTCCCATCTATACATACATGCACCTGCATGCTTCTGACGACTTGGGAACAGTCCCTCTTGGCAACACTTGTACCAGCAAAATGTGATATACATGGAGATGACATTGAAAATAGTCTCCATGGCTCCATAACTCCATAAGTCATTTCCCTTATTCCATAGTGTGGTATCAGGATTACCCTGACACACTGAGGTTGTCCTGGTATTTTTTTTTACCAGGGACATGAAGGGTTCTAGAGTGTATAACTGGCAGTTAGCCAGACCTGATGTAGCTGAAGATGAAGCAGACGTGGCTGTCTGCTCGTATATAATAAATACTAATGACTTACATTAGCATCCTGTCGTTGTTGAACACTACAGATTTGGCGATGAGTTGACTCACGTGCTATTCTCCTCAGCAACCCGGTCTCAGAAGTTCCTGGTCGTTGTTGGACCTCACTCAGGGACAGATTTACAAGCTCCTTGCGTAACTTTTGCGCTGCCATTGCGTCACTTTTTGTGATGCAGCGGCGGCGTAAACAATGCGCCACATTGCGGCCCATTTACAACGTGACGCATCTAGGGAGATGCGTCACCTTGTAAAGCCCTGCGCCACATTTACCTGCGTCAGGTACAATGTATGCAGGGTGGGTGTTCCCACGCAGGAAAGCCTCGTAGAAGTGACGCAGTGAAATCTACAAGATTTCACTTCGCCACTTCTAGGACGCCACTGCCTAAAAACCTTATGCCTGCTTGGAGCAGGCGTTAGGAGTGACGCAGCACAATAAGTATAGGCCTCCCCATGCATTGCTGGAGTTGCATTCTGCTTGTAACACAACTCCAGCAATGCATGACTTTTGCGTCATTAGATGCGTCAGAATTTCTGATGGATTTGTCAATCCTTGCGCCATGGTGCGCCGTATTGTAAATACAGCGCATCCATGGTGGCACAAGGGTTTTGCATGGAGGCACAGGGAAACTTACGCATCTCTACAGATGCGTCAGCTTCTTGAAAATCTGCCCCACAGTGTACAGCCGTCACGGAGATGGCTGAGGGCTGTTTTCATTATTTTGGTCACTGGTGGAGCTAAACTTACGTGAGAGCAGGCAGCGCGGGACAGTGCGGTAATTCTTTTTATTCATATTAAAGGGCATTTGCAGGAAGTATGGCTTGTTTGGGAAGTATAGTGTGAGTGCGTGCTCGAGCTTTTCCTCGCACTTCCTTCTCGGCTGTGTCATCATATGCTCACGTGTGTGCCTCTACGTGCGCGAGTCCTCATAGTGGAACATAGTACTGCTGACCTGCAATGCCATATTGGAGGAGGGCATCGTGCCTGTGCGAATTACGTCACAGTGGGGCCATTATCTACACTGTTGAGTTGCAACGTCATATTGAATGGAGGCATCGGGGCTTCTTGCAAGTGGTTTGTCCATTACGGCTGGTGCGCTACAGTGATGCGCTCACCTATTGGTTTAAGGAGCTGTTAAGTTTTCCTTTGGGCATCTTATGATTTATTACCGCTTCTTGTTCCACAGTGATGTGCACACCTTGTTTTAAAGGACATTGATGGAAGTTTTGAGGGTAAGAGAGCAGCCTTGGAAAAATCAGCAATTTAAAATCTGTGTAATTGAGCTTTTTGGGCTCCACTGTGATGTGCACACCTTACAGTAATGCATATACTTATTTCATTGTGACATGCGCACCTTAAATTTAGTTTTCACAACATCTTCAGTACTTGTCAAATTTACAGTGATGCACACACCTCATTTATATTCACGTTACTTTACTTTGTAACTTTGCGCACTCTGTAATATGGTGATGCGCACACCAGTTTTGCGTCAGGAAACTTCACCAGTTTTGCGTCAGGAAACTTTACTAGTCTGTGTCCTGAACTACGCATAATTCGTTCTTGCACTTTTACGGTGAGGTACACACCAGGAATCTTCTCCGTTAAATTGTGCTACGGAGATCAATTCTGTTGAGTAATGAAATTGACATTTGCATATTCTTACACAGTACATGAACATTAATAGGGATAAATAGGCATATTAAGTTTTTGTTCACGATCAGTTTTCTGTGTTTCAGTTTATTGTTAATTTAACTTAAGCCATGTGTGCTCAAACGTTTTCGCTCACTCCACGTGTGCCATTTTGACCACATCCGGGAGAACCCCAAATGAAATGGCCAGAGTGGAATGAGTATTTTATTAATTACATATCAGCAATTGAGGAGGAAGGTTCTGAAGAATTTTCTATGACAAGAAGGAAGAAGATCCTACTTCATAGTTTAGGACTGGGGGGGTCAAGAGTATATGGGCAGATGGAAAAGGAAGTAAAAAAAAATTGGCAGTGTCCTGCAAGTTTGGTACACTCCATGATGAACTAATAAGTGACCAGATAATTACGCACAGCAATTATAACAACTTACAGGAAAGGTTGTGGGTTAGTGGAGACTCTTCCTTAAAAGAAGTGGGGGCTATTGTGAAAACTAGGGGAGCTTTCTAAAAGGTGTGTGTAGTGCGAGAGGCACTCTTGTGGTCTGACACCACGTGATGACCTTTGACTACCATCATTTTAATTGACTTTGGTGTTTTACTTTACCCTAGCATGAATGTACGACGTCCTGCATATGCCTTGTTTTTCTTGTGGCTTCTTTCTTGTAATCTTGCAGTCTTACAGTGGGAGCTGTCACAGAGTAGAACAGCCTTGCCAAGAACAGAACGTGTGGGATGTGCATTTGAAAGCATGAGAGAGAGGTGTGGAATGTACTTTTTGGTCTCGAAGTGCAGTGTTATGAGCAGTGGTGCACACATGTGCATTGTGTTTTACATTGAGAGATGAAGTATGTGATGCTATAAGCAGTGGTGCACAAATGTGCATTATGTTGTACATTGAGAGATGAAATATGTGATGCTATAGGCAGTGGTGCACAAATGTGCATTGTGTTGTACATTGGTAAGTATTATGAAGTTCTTACTATTGGCTTTGACATGGCCTGTCATCCTGAATTCTGACTCTGCCTTGCTTGAGCTTTTCTGCGTGCACAGACAGGCCCCCAGAGTGTTTGCAAGTTGCTTGGGTTAATCAAGTTCAAGGTTTGTTTTGTGAGAGATTGTTTAATGTACCCTGGAAGGCTTTCGTAAGCTTCGTCAAGATAAAGGCTGGAACATGTGCGAATGTAGAGGGAACGTGGGAACTCCTTTTTGCCATGGAATGCTTGCCTGGAAACTGGCCAGTTCCAGTAAGTTTCCTTGGCGCAGAGGGGAAGGCTCTCGAACCTTCTAGGGTGTTTTGAGATTATAGAGCTGAGGGTTGTTGACTTAGAAACCGGGATTTTGGAATCCGAATGGGGACGGACGCGTCTACTTCGGTACAGCGGGACCCTGGTTGCTGAGGCTCTTATCCCCGGCTGTTAAATCCCCCGGTCTGGAGTAGGCTAAGATGCAGTGTTTGCACCAGGTGAAGTGTTGAGTTTTGATTATTGCCATTGTGATGTGTGGCTAGTGGCTTTGATCATTTGAGGTGTTTTCTTTGTGATGTGTGAGTGAGTCAAGGTGCACATCCAAAGTAATCATTTGATGTATTTAGTGTACATATATCTTTCTGATCTCTTGCAGGACGTCCAGTATTTTTTGCTTGAGTTTTATCTCATATTATTTGCTGCTTGTATTTCATATTAATATCCATGCATTTAACTGTTGCATTTACCAAGTGTGTTATTATTGCTTGCATATAAATATATATCTCTATATACATTTGAATGTGGTTCATTTGACATCTGGGAAAGCCTTACTGTTAGAGAGCATTGCATAAATAAAACCCCAAGCCTTATTCTAAAAAGAGAGTCTTTGTATTTTGTAAAGTGAAACCCCTTTCTAGGTGTTGTTGTGTTTTATGTCTCCTGCTTCACCGTGTTTGAGCCACCGTGTGGGAGTGGTATTTGTGGAACTCTGTATTATCTGAAAGGCGAAGCAAGACAGTGTGCAATGGCTGCGACTTCTTCTACCTTTAGCAAGATGAAGGAGGTAGTGTGTAAAGTCACTTTGGGTAAGGAGAAGAAAATTAATAAAGGGGTGAATAAAACACAAGGTGTTGTAAAATGTGAAGGTAAATAGAAAGATAAAATACTTGCATGCTTCTGGTGTGGTAGTAAAGAACATTTAGCAAGAGATAAAAATTGTCCAGCAATTAAGGTAAAATGTTCTTTTTGCAGGGTAATTGGCCACTGTGTGAAAGTTTGTAAGAGGAAGAGCAAGAAAACAAGCTGTGATGTTTCTGATAAAACAGAATCAGAACATTCAGAAAACAGTGATGTAAGCAATAATGAAGGTGCGTTAATGGTTGAATGTCCTGTTCTAAATTTGGACAATGCATCAGAGAACAAACCCAGGTGTGACATGTTGATTGGGGGGGGGGGGGTAGGAATATCTTTTGTGGCAGACTCGGTTTTCCATTTACTATGATTAACAAAAATGTGTGGAGAGAGAAATTTGTAACAAAAAAGAGGCAATGAGTTGGTGGAGTCTGACATTCAACCAGTGACGTTCACTGGTCAGAAAATTCCCATGTTGTGTTATAACATTTTTGAGTTTGGAATCAGGAGGTGCACCAAATGGGGAAAATTGTATGTGTCTGAAGTAGGGCCCTCTGTTTTGGGTTAGATGGACCAGAAGGCATTGGGAATGATTTTAGATCCCAATAGAAAGGATCAAGTTTTATTACTGGGATCACAGGAACAGGAGGAAAGAATTTCTGGATGTATTTTCTGGTGAGATTGGTAAATTAAAGGGGTTCGTACACAAAATAGTACTTAAGGAGGGTGCCACTTCGGTGTCCCACAAAGTTAGGAACATTCCTTTGAGAGTAAGGACTGAAGTGGTGGGTGAACTTAGCAAATTGGAGCAAAAAGGTGCTATTGAGCAAATTGCTTGTGTGGAATGGCTTTCTCCATTGGTCATTGCTTGGAATACCAATGGGTCTATATGCTTGTGTATTGACTTATGTGATTTAAACAAGAATATTGTTGTAGAGAAGTTTCCTCTACCAAAAATCAATGAATTGTTAGCTGAGACAAAAGGAGTAAGATGGTTTTCTACTGTTGACTTGTCCTCAGCCTACCATCAAGTGGCTCTTCATCATGCTAGCAGGAATTTTACAGCGCTTATCACACCCTCTGGCTCCTATAGATTTTTGCGCATGACATTTGGGCTAGCCTCAGCGGCTACGGTTTTTCAGACGCTCATGCAAAGGCTATTTAGGGATCAAAGTGGTGTGAAGTATTTTCAGGATGACATCTTAGTGATGGGAAGAACCAAGGAGGAGCATGATGGTAGGCTGAGGGAAGTCTTAGTGATTTTAAAGAAGAATGGTTTAACTGCATAATGGAATAAATGTGAATTCTGCATGAAATCTGTCACTTATCTGGGTCATGTAGTTAGTGAAGAAGAGATTTTTCAGAAGAAAGAGATTAAGGATGTCATTAGTAATGCTCTGGCCCCCCACATGCAGAGATGAAGTCAGGTCTTTCTGAATTTAATTCTAAATTTGTGAATAATTTTGCGGAAAAGACTATTGGTTTAAGGCAATTGCTTAAAGAACGTAAGGCGTTTGAATGGAATGAGGATGTGAATAATTAATTTCTAGGCATAAAAAAGGACATGTGTACTGCGATTCCATTGCAGTGGTTTGATCGTAATTCTACCACCATCCTCACTATGGATGTCAGTGGTAAGCGTTTGGGGGCAATATTGAGCCAGGTGTCAGTCAGAAATGGGAAGGAAGTGGAGGAAACAGATGAGTTTATTTCATGCTTCCTATCTCATATGGAGGTAAAATACTCCATCATCAAAAAGAAAATGTTGGCGTGTGTCTGGGCAATGGGTACATTTAGACAGTATTTGTGGGGTACAGAGTTCCTGGTGCTTACGGATCACAAACATTTGGTGAAGGTTCTGACAACAGAACAGTCTGCAGGTGCTACTCCCCGATTGGCAAGGCTGACACTTAAATTACTGGACTACACTTACAAAGTAGAGTACATCCCAAGTCGCAAGAATAGGGTAGAAGACTTTTTTAGCAGGTCCCCTGTGAGAGGTGAAATCCCTTTGCAGGATATGTGGGATGAGTGAAGTGTGGCCATTATTGGTGAGGAAGGTATGGCCATTCTGGAGGATGAGTGGATGGAAAAGTACAGAGTGGATAAGGTTATGGAGGAAATTGAGAAATTTGTGGTTGAAGGATGGCCTGCCAAGAACAGACTAGGTGAGGAAGTTAAGAAATTTTGGGAACTCAGAGAGGAACTATCTGTTTCTGATAAAGGACTTCTATTGAGAGGGCATAAAGTGGTTCCTCAGAGTGATTTGAGAGAAAGGATCCTGGAATTAGTGAATGAAGGGCATTTGGGAATTGTTAAATCTAAAAAGAGTGTCAAGAATTCTTACTGGTTGCCAGGGTTAGACTCGGAAATGGAAAGGTTTGTGCGACAATGCAGTAGCTGTACCAATGCTGACAAGTCCCAGAAGATGTTGAGAACTCCGTTGAGAATGATTGAATTACCGGAAGGTCCTTGGTAAACTTTAGCAGTGGATATTTTGGGCCCCATTCTAGACAAAGTTGGGGAACCCAAATTTGTCATTGTCTTAATGGATTTGTATTCCAAATGGCCCGAAATGGGAGTCTATTCCAAAGTGAATGCGGGTTTGGTTGTTTCATTTTTGGAAGGGCCATTTCTGAGGCAGGGCATTCTTAAGAAAATGTTGAGTGACAATGGTCCACAATTTAGGGTGGACAAATTAAAAACCTTCCTCTCCAGAAATTGAGTGTGTGCTGTGCACATAGCAGTATACCATCCAGAGGTAAATGGTTGTGTGGAGAGATTCAACCAAATTAGTATGGGTAGTGCACAAGCTGCTGTAAGAGCTGGAAGGAATTGGGAAAAATAAATGAACAAATTAATCTGGGCTTATCGAATTACTCCATCGGTGACCGGTTATAGTCCATATAAAGTACTGAGAGGATGTGAACCTTTCACCAAGGAAAATAAAGCTTGGATGTCTGGAGATTTCGAAAAGAAATAGTCTCCTATGGTTGTAATGGAGAACCTGATGTTGGTGCAAAGAACCATAAAGATCACTATGATATAAAGAAAAATTTTAAAGATGTCACGTTGCAGAAGAGTGATTGGGTGCGTGTCAAGATTGATCGCAAGGGGGGCGTGGCTTGCCACCACGGAAGATGGCCGCGGGCTAGTGAAGCTGCTCTAACAGCCAGGAATCCGGCCCAAACTCCGGCATCATCCGAGACGCAGCGGGACTCTCGAAACTAATTTTGAGCACCGGAGCGATAGTGCCTCCAATAGCGGGACTCAGCGGGCGTGAAACCGGCGGTAAAGCATACCAGCAGACGGCCGGAGCCTATACGACGGCATAAAATGGCGGCCGGAGCCGCATAGCGTGAAAACCCTCGGAACCCTCTCTGACTCAGTGATCCTGAGAAGAGGCTTGACCCAGCGTGCCGGTGAGGAGGTCTAGGGGTGACGCATGCACCAGCGGCGGCGCTGTCCCGGTGTGGGGCGAGGGACCGCGTAGACGGGCAGAAGAGCCGGCCGGCGGTGCGGCACCATACCGGGGACAGTGTAGGGCCGAGTCCTCCCTCCACGGCGCCCCACATAAAGAAGACCAGGCCGTGAGTGGTGCAGAGAAAAGCCGGACGGGGCAGGAGCTGAGGGCGGAGCGCCAGGCAGTCTGCAGGCCTCGGGGACCCGAGTGTCAGCCTGGCGTTGTCTTGAGACCTCAGGGAGGTAGCCACCCGGGACGAGGCCAGAGGTGCTGGAAAGAGGAGCTGCGAAGGGGTGACAGGAGGGTTCACTAGACAGTGCCTGAGCGGGTGAAGACGTGGCCGCCTAGAGTCCCCAGGTGAAAGCAGGTAGAGCGGATAGTCACCCGGGGAAACGAGACCCCCCACCCCCTCCCATACAGGCTGTGAAAGGTCCAGCGCCAGCGAAGCCAGGTGAGAACCATCCCCCAGAGAGAGACCCCGGCTGAAGGGACAGAATTGAGCGAGTGGGGACCTCGCATCCGGCTACAACCACGGAGAGGGTCTGATAAGCGGAGGGGCGCAGGAAGCCCCTAACGTTGGAGGCAGCGACAGCACAAGGTCGTGTGGTGTGTGCCGACTGGGTGAGCACTGGGGATCAGCAAGATCCGCGCAGACTTGAGCCGGAAGGAGAGGCTGCGGCAGAAGACGGGAAGGGGGCCCCTGGACCTGTCCGGACGAGAGAGGCGGAGGTCCGGACACCAAGATATGGGCCGTACCAGACAGCCAGGCCCGGGGCAATCGAATCAGATAGACAAATACACGGTGGCCATGGGGAAAGATGAGGGGGCGGCAAGCGGCAGCTCGCATGCAGTGGAGGATGGAGACCCTGACCCCTCCCTTAAAGACATCATGAGGGCAATCAAAGACCTCAGGGGTACCCTTGAGCCGAAATTGGACTCAGTTACCGAGGAAGTGAATCTCCTGAGGGCTGACTTCAGGAAAATGTCAGAGAAGGTATCGGAGGCTGAAACCGGGATTGGGAGTCTGCAGGCGAAAACCAAGAGGCTGGAGGAGCAAGTGGTAGCACTCACTAAAAATCAAGACGACATATACGCGCGCCTGGAGGATCAGGAAGGGAGAGCCAGGCGAAATAACATTTGCATAGTGGGAGTTCCAGAGGGCATGGAAGGCCCGTCAATGGACTGGTTCGTCGAGGACCTGGTCCTCAACCAGTTGAAACCCAAGCGCCTATCTAACTTCTTCTCGGTGGAACGGGCACACAGGGCGCTGGGGGGCAAACCGCGACCGGGGGCGCCGCCCAGGACGATCATTGCCCGGATCCTCAATTTTAGAGACAGGGACGCTATCCTCCAGGCCGCGCGCACGACCGGGAGACCTGCATATCGAAAATGCTACCATCCGGTTCTTCCCGGACTTCACCCTTCGGGTGCAACGTTTGAGGCGGTCCTTCGACGGCGTGGAAACGATCCCTCAGAGAACAAGGGGTGAAATATATGATGCTGTTCCCGGCCAGACTCAAAATCATCGACGAAGGGAAAACGCACTTCTTCGAACGGCCAGAGGAGGCCAGCGACTGGCTTGAGGGTTGGCGCACGGTGCGACGGGGGGCAGGCACGAGCGCCCGACTCCCACCAGCAACTGGCAGAAACAGAGACGGACGACTGGAGGAGACCAAACGGCCAGAGACCAGACCAACGACCAGATAAGTGATCCCGGGGGGGTGGCGCGAACATTGGGGCTGGGACAGAACTACAGGCCGAGAAAGCCGAGACTATGGGGGACTACTACGAGAGGAACTGCCTCCAATGCCTAGCGACACTAGGGAATGTCTTTTGCAGACAGGGGGATAGGGGGTCAAATGCATTCACACCTGGAGGGGGCGCTGAGGGATAGCCAGGGGAGGGGCTGGTGAACCGCAGTCTGGAGGGATCCCGCTGAGAAGGGGGAGAAATGGGCGGATAATGTAGTCATTCACACATACATCTTTCTTGTGGCTGTAGGCACGCAACCCCATATATTTGTTTGTTCTTACGATATGGGGCGACAGGCACTCTGCCAGTTTCATGGGTGGGTGGTTGGGGACTCACCTAGCAGGGTTGCAGGGAGGGGGGTGTGGGGTAGACAGGGGTTGTTGTTTTTCTTATGTTGGGGGGACGCGGGAGTTAGCTCATGACCACTATGGTGGGTATCGATGGCAGCTTGTGCAAGGAGTAGCGACAGGGGGGAGCGGAGGGACAAACTGTTACTAATTCCAACAGATGGGAGACCCGGCTAAACTGCAGGTGTGGACGTGGAACGTCCACGGCCTGGGAGATAAAATAAAGCGTACCTTGGTCCTCCAACACTTAAAGAGGCATAGCCCTGATGTAGTCCTGCTGCAGGAGACACACCTGAAGGGTAATAAGTGCAAAGCACTAGATCGCTTTAGCTACAAAATGATCGCACACGCGGGATATTCCTCTGGGGCCAGAGGGGTGGGAATCCTAGAACGCGCCTCCCTGCCTTTAGTGCTTATTAACACATGGACAGACGCCTCTGGGTGCCTAACGGCAGCTGCGGGCACATGGGAGGGAAGGACGTTGGTCTTCTGCTCCTGTTATCTCCCCCCGGGCTTTCATTCCACTTTTCTTCCAAAGTTAGGTGCCTTTTTAACAGACCTACCTGTGGGGGTTCTCCTTCTTGGGGGAGACACCAATGCTGTGATGGATCCATCCACGGACCGGTCCAATCCGAGACTGGGGGCGCGGGAGGAGCGGGGTATGGCGGGGTTTATTTCGGCCATGGGCCTGAGTGACATTTGGCGAGCGCACCACCCTCTGACTAGGGAATATACTTTCTATTCGGCCAGACATGGATCATTCTCTAGAATTTACCATTTTTCCACCCAGCTCACGCATATGGGAGACTTTACGGAGGTCAGGCACCTGGCGCGGGGGATCTCAGACCATTCCCCAGTGAGGGTGTTTCTCCAGGGACCAGTAGTCAACAAGGCCACCTTCCCGAGGATAGATCCCTGGAGACTCCGGGACCCGACCCTCTGCGATAAGCTCAGAGAGGGCTCCAAACTCTACTTTGAGGAGAATCAGGAGTCTGTCGCCTCCCAGATCACGATATGGGAAGCATTTAAGACGGTCTTGCGGGCCAAGCACAGGCTTTAATTGGGGGCAAAAAAGGAGGAATCGCTACAGATCAGGGGACTTGAGAGGGAGGTGGAGACGTTAGAGGCGGACCCGGCCTTGACGGAGTCAGCTGACCTACAGCACAAATTGTCTCTGAAACAGAAGGACTTGAGGGCCTTGGCGCGAGAGGAGGTGCGGGCCTATGCGCTGGCGACTCAGCACCGGCTATATGATGTAGGGGACAAGGGGCTTAAGTTACTGGCGTGGCTGGAGCGCCGCAATAGGGACCGCTCCTGGGTACCAGGGATACGAGACAAATCGGGAGCGTTATGCTCCACCAGTGGAGACATAGCAGAGGCCTTTGCTGTGCATTATGAACAGGTATATTCGCCGGTTTGTGTGAGGTCAGAGGCAGATTGCGGGGAGTTCCTGCGAGACTTTGCCCTCCCCTCGCTCTCGCCAGAGGCACGGGACAGACTTGAGGCTGACCTGACAGTGGAGGAACTGGGGCTTGCCTTGGGCTCCTTACAATCGGGGAAAGTGGCCGGGCCTAATGGGTTACCGGTCGAGATCTATAAGAAACAAGCAGCGGTGGTACTGGGCCCTCTCCTACGGATGTTGGTTGAGGCCAGGGAAGTGGGGTGGCTCCCTCCGGACCAGAGAGCAGCCACTATAGTAACGATCCATAAAGCAGGCAAACCACCAGACAGGTGCGATTCTTATTGCCCGATCTCTCTAATCAATGTGGAGGCAAAGATCCTGGCAAAGGCCCTGGCTGGGAGACTCGTGTCCGTCATCACAGACCTGGTACATGTGGACCAATCTGGGTTCATGCCCCGAAGGAGTACGCGCCACAATCTGAGGAGACTCTACGGGGTGCTCCACATGACGGAAGGGGTGGGCTTGCCCCAGGCAGCGGCGGTAGCATTAGATGCCTCCATGGCTTTCGACAGCATTGAATGGCCCTATCTTTTCATGACCCTTCAGCGACTGGGCTGTGGGCCGATCTTCTGTAGCTGGGTGAAACTGCTGTATACGCTGCCAACTGCGAGGGTGAGGGTCAATGGGGCGGTGTCCAGGTCCTTCCCCTTGAGGCGGGGTACGCGACAGGGGTGCCCGCTTCGCCCCTCCTGTTTGCCCTAGCATTGGAGCCTTTGGCCCATTGGATACGGAGGGATCCCATGATATGGGGTATCGTGTCGCCCGGGGGTGGGAGGAGCGGATATCGCTCTATGCGGACGACATTGTCCTCTACCTCGCCAGACCGTACAACTCGCTTGCCAGGGCGATGCACATTTTTGAGCTCTTTGGCAGCTATTCCGGGTATCGGATTAACTGGCAGAAGTCGGCGGTCTTTTCACTGTCGGGTCCTCCACCGCGTATCCCAGCTTGCTGCGCGGCACCGCTGGTCACGGGTGGGTTTAAATACCTGGGAATATACATTACAAGGAATAGGATGTCTTCCTAACTGCAAACCTGGAGCCGCTGCTCGCTCGTCTGGGGACGGATGTCGCCCACTGGCGCGCTCTTCCGCTCTCCCTCATGGGCCGGGCGGCCTTATACAAAATGCTTACGCTACCAAGAATCCTCTACATCATACAGAACACGCCGTTTCTGATACCTCCGCATTCCTTCAAAAGTGTGGCTCAAGCGGTGCGCGTTGCTATGGGGACGGGGGCCCCCGAGGATTGCGTTGAATAAACTCCATAGAGGGGTATACGATGGTGGTCTAGCAATCCCTGACGCCAAGCTGTACTACTGGGCGTCACATTTACAGGTCGTAAACGACTGGGTGTATGCGGATGTCTCGGAACCAGCGTATCGGGTAGATAGGGTGGCAATGGAGGGGGGTGCATGTGAGTCTCTTCTTTACGCCCGAAGGGTGGGGAAAAACTGGCCAGAGCATACCAGGGTGGTGGTACAATGTTGGAGGGAAGCTAATCGGCTCCTGGGCTGGGATCGGAAACTAACAGGCAAGACCCCATTGTGGCTGGGTGACCAGCTCCGGAGGTGACTGCCCTGGCGGGATTCCGGGGTGGCGTCTTATAGGTGTAGAATACCTGGGTGACATATGGCGAGGGACTCCCCCGGACGTTTGAGTATCTACAGGCCGAATATGACATGAACCCGGCACAGAGGTACCACTACATCAGACTCATGCACGCCTCAAAGTACACATTAAACCCGGGGTGGAGATACCCGATTACTCGCCGCTCGAGGACCGCCTGTTGCTAGACCCGATTATTGCTAAACCCATCTCTACGATATACCGTAAGCTGGTGAATAACTGCCCTGATCCACTGATCCCCCTGCGAGCGGCGTGGGTGGCAGACCTAGGGGACATAGATGACGACAGTTGGCAGGAAGCGCTGCAGAGTCCCAGGAGGTCGCCATCCGGGCCAGATTCCGATTAGTACAGTTAAAAATACTCCACCGCAAGTACTATCCCTGCACACTTTTACACCGCTGGGGCAGGCTCCAGTCGGGACATTACAGACGGGGGTGTCACCAAGAAGGCTCTTTCTTCCATATATTGTGGGAGTGCCCAGAGATTGCGTCATACTGGGCAGAGATCACGGGTAGCATGTCCAGAGTCTTGGGGAGGGAGGTGCCGTTAGACCCAAGATGGCTAATCCTCCAAATTAAGGGAGATGAGGGATGGCCCAGATACACAGAGTTGTGGCTGACCCTAGCAGCAGGGGTGGCCAAACGTAATATTGCACGGAGCTGGGGTGCGCTGGCGCCACCGCAGCTGGCTGACTGGCAGAGGGACCTAGACTGGTGCCAGAGGGCGGAGAAAGTGGTGTATAGGAGCAGGGGATGTACCAAAAAGTGGCAGAAGATCTGGTCACCTTGGAGGAAGTACCGTACCCCGAGTATAGTAGAACAGGACTGAGGCTGCAAAATATAGCGGGACTCAGGAGGATAGGCATGAGCCCACACCCTTGTTGCTAAATGTACTATGTATGTATAAATTGCTGTTGAGCTGCGAATGTCATGATACAATGTATGGTCTTATGAGCTGTATTAATAAAAAGAGTT
>CAWUFW010024788.1:0-54732 GCA_963921515.1 Calotriton arnoldi | reverse complement strand
AGTGTGGCCACTACCTGTGGGGGTCATGTTTGTTTTGCTGTGGTGTACACATGATACTCCAGGTGATGCCAGTGTCCATGTGGCATTACAGGGTCCCTGGGAATGTGCCTGTCGTTGAGCTGTGGTGCCTGGGGCACATCTGTCCTCACATGTCACTGTGGGGGGTGACTGTGACACAGCATCATGATATCCAATGGGCCAACCTGGGACAAATTGATGCCACCTGTAGGACCGTGTTGACAGATGTTGGCCATGTATGTACCATACATGTCGTTCCGGTACTGCACACTTCATGTAGTTGTGCCTCATGATGATGTATGTTGGGATCTTGAGTGTGTTCAATGCCGCATATGTGGGGTGACTGACGATCTTGCTTACTTCTCCTCTGCACTGCAGGGCTCCTGCTGTCCATCGGCCATTCCCAGACCTGGCAACGATGGTGGAACGGGACAGCATCCGACGGTACCGCTTCACCAGGCAGCTGATTGAGGATTTGGCAGTGCAGTTGTCCCCACATTTGCAGCCTGGCCGGCCGTATCCTACAGCGCTGACCCCCAAGGTGAAGGTGATGGCAGCCCTACACTTCTTTGCCACCGGTACCTTCCAACATACTGTGGCGTCTGCTGGTGGGATGTCACAGACCATGTTCAGCCGTGTGCTCCGCGATGTTTTGGCGGCAATGTTGCTCTTCCTGAACCGGTACATCTATTTCCCTAGACTGCGACGACTCACTGACGTGAAGAGTGACTTTTATGCCCTGGGGAGGATGCCGCATGTCATTGGCTCCATTGATGGGACACATGTGGCTTTGGTACCACCACAGGCCCAGGAGCAGGCCTACAGGAACCGCAAGCACTACCACTCGGTCAATGCACTGGTGGTGTGTCTTGCAGACATGACCATCACACACGTGTGTGCCCGTTTCCCTGGTTCAGCACACGATGCCTTTGTGATGAGGAGTAGTCGCATCCCCAGGTTGATGGCACAGATGCAGAACCAGCGTGCCTGGCTTGTCGGTGTGTACTGACTTTGTGCCATTGTGTGTGATCTGATCTGTAGTATTCCGCCCACTTTTCCAAGTCAGCTGATGTGCACTTGTCTGTCCGTAGGTGACTCGGGATACCCCAACATGCCGTGGTTGCTGACACCCCTCAGGAACCCTGTGACACCTGCCCAGATGCGCTACAATGAGGCACATGGTCGGACCAGGAGAGTGATTGAGCGGACCTTTGGTCTCCTGAAGAGCCGCTTCCGCTGCCTGGACAAGACCGGAGGGTCCCTCCCATATGCCCCTGCGAAAGTGTGCAAGATTATCATCGTCTGCTGCATGCTACACAACCTGGCAGTGCGGAAGGAGTTGCCTCTCATCCAGGATGACGATGACCAACATCCGCCACCTGTGGAGGATCCTGGCCTGGACCACGATGCCAGTGACGATGATGATGATGATGATGGTGATGGTGATGTCCGCACACAGCTCATCACCAACTTCTTTAGCTGAATGTGAGTATCCTGAGGTGTCATGTGAATGATGTGAGTTGGCATGATGTGTGGGTGGTGCTCTGGTGCTGTTGGAGTGTGTCCATGGGCTACTTGACAGGATGTGTGTTGCGATGTGTGGTGACAGGTGGGCTGTACTCCCCAACAGTGTTGACATGCTAACTTGGTTCTGGGTGGGTATCTTGTAACATGTGTTGTGCATGAGTTTTGCTGATCTGTCCTGTACTGCATTGCTTTTGACTGTGTGTCATTTCTGTCCTTCACAGGGTACTTTCAGATTCGTTTGGTCAACTGTGTCCACCGACGACGTGATTGCACATCCAGGCTGGTAGCTGTTGTGTCCCTACAGGTGATGTGCGCCACACCCATGGACTTCCTTCCGTCTACAGTTGTTGACTGTGTGCCCGCTACCAGGTGGGGTTACCTTGCATCTGTAGTGGTTACGGCATGTTGCTACTGTGTAATAAACCTGTGCTTCACTTAGTGATGTGCGTTGTCTGTGGTCACACATTTGACTGCCATTTGCTTACTGCACCTGTGGGCTACTTGACTACAACTGGGAATGGGTGTGGTGTCTGTGCATTGCACCGTCTTCCCTGGCAACATCAGTGTAGGCAATGAGTCAGATGGCCTAGGTGTGTATGTGTTGTGTACCCCTGGTGGTGTGTCTCCCTCATATGTGTCACGTTGCCTGTACTCACATGCCTGTGTTGTCCTTGCTGTTGCAGTTCGCATACACAGTGTAATTTTGCAGTTCATCATCCCCATAACAGCACCCACGTTGGAATCACGACAGAGGCAAGTATGGTGTATTAGTGTGTTTATTGTGATACATCTGTGTTAATAGTGCATAGGATGGGTTGTGCTGTACATGAATCTTGCAATCCCAAGTTCCTAGGTGAATTGAAAGTCCAGGTAGACAGGATCCCCAGTATCGGGGCCACAGTTGTCTGACACATTGTTCCAACTTGTACTCCCCATGCAATGTGTGGGAGTAGTGTTGCCATCAACAGGGTGAACAGTCTGTGCACAAAGGCGAAAATCCAGAACAGGTTCAGGCTTCCTGGGAGTTGCGCTTGGCCATCAGCCTCTCACTTTCCCCTCCTCGGACGACCCCTCTTCTGGGGGGGCCCTCAAGTGCAGGCTGCTGCGGTGCAGGGGACTCTCCGCCAGAGTCCTCCTCCCTCCCTGTGGCAGTTGCAGTTTGTTCTGTACCAGATGTTGTTGGCACACAGGGAGGTGTGGACTGGTTGCTGTTCATCTGGCGGAGGCATTGTAAAATGTCCCTGTGCACCGCCGTCATCTCATGTAGTACATCCCACTTGGACTCCACGCAGGACATGTGGGAGTCCACACGTGACATGTGTGACTCCACGTGGGACATGTGGGAGTCCAAGCGGGCATGATGGGCAGCCTGCTGCTGTTTGATGTCTCTGAGGAGCCCCACTACCTGGCTGAGCTCTCCGGTGCTGGACTGGTACGCATCAGCTATGCGTACCAGTTGTGGGTCTTCATGCACACCAGCAACGTCTGCAAGCAGCGACCTCTGTCTCCCACCCCTCCCACCACCCCTGCTGACATGTGCAGTGTGTGCAGTTGCACGCACAGATGACCCTGGTCCACCTTGGGGGTTGGTGGTGGTGGTGGTGTCCATGGCCCCAGGTTGGTCCAGGGTCACTGCGCTGGTGTTGCTCCTTATTCCGTCCATGTCGGCAGGGATGGTATTCGTGGTGACAGTCGTTGGAGGGGTGGGTGCAGGGGGTGCAGCTGGTGGACCTGCTGGTGCTGCAGCTGGTGGTCCTGCTGGTGCAGCATGTTGACTTGCACCGGATGTGCCAGGTTGTTCATCGTCCGAGGAGGACAGAGGCTGTACGACGCCAGTGAGCTCGGCATCCTCTTGAGCCTGGGACTGGGACTCCTCAGCGTCTGCTGCTGTGTCCCTATCATCACCTGTTTTTGGGAGACACAAACAATGTATGTCATGTTTCTGCAGGCATCAGTGGTTGACACACCTGACAGTTGTGACTGTGCCTCGGGGTGCGGGCCTGTACATTGTATTGTCCTAAGTCGTCACAGTCAGGGGTTGATATTGGTGTGGCACATTGTCCTGCATTATTTGGGCATTTCTATGTATTCTCTGGGGTGTGAACATGGTCTGCATTGATTGTGTTTGGTTGACAGCCAGACCTCCTTCCCACCCACCCACCCAGCCAGCCAGATATCCCACCATGGAACGTGCTTGCATTGCAGGGAGTGTAAGTTGTCTCTCAGGATGTCAGTCAGTGGTGTCCTGCTGTTTGTTGGTGCACAGTTGGCAGCAGGGCCTTGTGCTCCCCACAGCAGTAGCCAGTGTCAGCCATCTTGTGAGTCCTTCTCCACTCCCTGTGATGTGAGCATGGTTCAGGGTGGTGTTGATGGGACAGTTGTGAGGGTGAGCTATGTCTGTAACTACGACTCCCACCATGCTATTGCCTCCACCCCCTTCCCAGCATGCCCATGCTTCCTTCCTTTGACTCTGCTTCCTGTGGGGTGGGCTGGCTGTGCTGACAGGATGGCTGGGAGTGTTGTCATGGCAGTTGTTTGGCTAAGAGTCCCAAGAGTGTCCCTGTGCTTCACACAACATAACCCAGGGTGGTGGTGCTTTGTGGGATCTTGTGTTGGGATGGAGGGCATTGCATTCTACCAGGTGGGTACTGTGGAGTTTGTGTTGGGGGGGTGAGGGGAGGTGCTGGTGACTATAGTCAGTGCTGCAAGTCCCCCTTCCCACCCAGCCAGCCAGATATCCCACCATGGAACGTGCTTGCATTGCAGGGAGTGTAAGTTGTCTCTCAGGATGTCAGTCAGTGGTGTCCTGCTGTTTGTTGGTGCACAGTTGGCAGCAGGGCCTTGTGCTCCCCACAGCAGTAGCCAGTGTCAGCCATCTTGTGAGTCCTTCTCCACTCCCTGTGATGTGAGCATGGTTCAGGGTGGTGTTGATGGGACAGTTGTGGGGGGGCAATATGTGTGACTGCGACTCCCATGATGCTATTGGCTACACTGACTTGGCCAGCATACACAGAATTCCTTCCTTTGAGTGGTCTTCACTGTGTGTTGGTGTTGTTGTGGTGGCTACATGTGTGGATGTGTGTGTTAGTTCTATTTGTGCCACTGCCTAGCTGTAGTTGTGGTTGTGTTTGTACATGTGTTGGCACAGTTGGATGTGACTTTTTTGATGGCATGTGTTGTGTTTATCTGACTGACATACACATTTTGGGATGATTCTGTTCTAGTTGCTGTGTAATTGCTATGAGTGCATGGTTTGACTCTCCCCTTGACAGTGATGTGTGTGTTTTGTGGCAGTTTATTGTGTACATTTGTTGTGTACTCACCAGGCTCTGGGATGTCCTCTAGTCCATATACGCTCACTGGCGGAAGGATGGCCCGCACCTTCTCCTCCCAGGGCCTGAGGTATATTGGCTTGGCAGGAGGGCCACTGCCGGTGTGTTGGCTGTTGATGTAGTCTTGCTTCAGCAGTTTCCGTACCCTCCTGCGCACGTCATACCACCTGTTCTGGATGTCGGTCCTTGTGCGCCGACATGGTGATTGTGCGTTCACCCTGTTGATGATCCTCTCCCACATCTTGGTTTTCTGCGACATGGGGGTCTGTTGGACCAATGTGCCAAACAGCTGTGGCTCTACCCTGAGGATCTCGTCTACCAGGACTTCCAATTCACAATCTAGGAACTTGTGATTCTTCTTGGGGGCATGGTGATGGGTGGTGATGGTGAGTGATGTGTGTGTTGGTGTGCAGGTGAGGGTGTGTGAGTGTGTGTTTTGCTGGGTGTATGTGAGGTAGGTATTTGTAGGTGTGCTGATGGTGTGTGGCTTGTGTGAGGGATGAGCTGTGGGTGTGTGGTTGCTTCCTCTTGGGTGTTGGCAGTGGAATGGCATTTGCAAAGGCTCATGGTAGTGATTTGTGTCCTTTATATAGGTGGAGTTGTGGGTGTGTCTTTGTTCTCTGTCCCCACCCCCCCCCAGTATTTATTGGCTTGGTAATTGCTTGTTTGGCCTTTTTTTGGTTGATTTTTCCTTTGTGCTGTTTGTGTATGTTGGAAACGTTCTTGTGACCGAGTCGGACCCTGCATTGGTCTCGTACGGTGTTTTCCGTTTCGTTCACGCTGTGTTTGTGCAGTTTTGTATGCTGCGTACGCGTCGGTCGCGGTGTATTGTGTTGCTTCGGCTCGGTTTTGTATGCGTGTCGGTCGTACGGCTTGTCCTCCGTCCGACTCGGTCGTGTTTTTCGCGCCTTGCATCGTACTTTGCGGTTTGGAGTTGGCGGGTACGATTCGGTCGGATTTGTTCCGGGTGCGTGTCGGTCGGTTGGATTCGCGTGTTTTTCCGGCCGGATTGCTATTTTCCGAGCGGCTCGGTCGGTCGGCTTGGTTTCCTAACGTGTCGGTCGGATTTATCGCGGCTTGCATCGTACTTGGCGTGTCGGGCGCCACTGGTACGTGTCGGTCGGTAATTTTTCCGGCTCCGTGTCGGTCGGTGCTTTTTCCGGCCCGAATCGGAATCGACCCCAAAGTATGAAGATCAAATATACAGGTTTTACAAGCATCAGGGGGATTGACGATGGTTTGAGATAGGGGATTCAAATTAACAGGAAAACAATTAGCGATCACCACAATATGTTGAGCTAGTTTGTTCAATAACAACCCCTCAAGTGTGCGATCTATAGTTTCTAGGCATGCATAAATCAGTTGCAGGAGTTGTTTGAAGTTATTCAGACGATCAAACCAATTTAAGGAAGATGGACTCGCTGGATGTTGCAAGCCAATGTTGCAGGGGGATGCTGTTGGCGGGGCAACCTTTCTGGTTTTCTTAGTGAGACAATTAGGAGGAGGTTTCGTAAGGCCTCTTTTACTTTTACCATTAGTGGTGATTAGACTTGGTAATAGCGGTGGCAGCCTTTGAGGGTTCGGGAAGCGATGGCGTAACCTCAGAGAGTTCAGGTAGTTCATCCCTGTGTTGCACCTTTGCCCCCACCAGAATTGGAGAATTGTCGGTAAAGGCACCCCATCCTGCCCCCGCCCCCCTTACGAGAGTCTCTTTTCGGTGAGGGCAATCTCCTTTTCTAGGGCAGTTGTTGCCTTAGCCAAAAAAGTATCTAACGAAGTCACGGTTACCTCCTCAGTCAAAAGCGTCTTTTTCTTTCCCATTTTTAGTCCAGGAATTTGGAACAACGATGTCAGAGGGGGGCCCAGCCCAGCCTACTCCGGGCTCTGACGGGCGTGGATGGGCCAGCCCTTGGCCCGGACTTTGCCTGGGAGCGTCCCACGCCGCGGGACTGCGGCATTGATTAAATGCGCCTCCGGGCACGCAGGTATTGTGAAGGGAGACCGGGGAGTCTGGGAGACTGAATTCCTCCCCTGGCCCGGTCCCCGCTATGCTGGCAGCAAAGGTCAGCAAAAGCCGGCGTTTCTCTCCCCCTTGCCGCAGGACTGCGGCGTTGATTAAATGCGCCTCCGGGCACGCATGTATCGTGAAGGGAGACCGGGGAGTCTGGGAGACTGAGTTCCTCCCCTGGCCCAGTCTCCGCTATGCTGGCAGCAAAGGTCGGCAAAAGTCGGCATGTCTCTACCCCTTGCCGCGGGACTGCGGCATTCATTAAATGCACCTCCGGGCATGCAGGTATCGCGAAGGGAGACCGGGGAGTCTGGGAGACTGAGTTCCTCCCCTGGCCCGGTCTCCGCTATGCTGGCAGCAAAGGTCAGCAAAAGTCGGCGTGTCTCTCCCCCTTGCCGCTGGACTGCGGCATAGATTAAATGCACCTCCGAATGCGCAGGTATCATGAAGGGAGACCGGGGAGTCTGGGAGACTGAGTTCCTCCCCTGGCCCGCTCTCCACTATGCTGGCAGCAAAGGTCAGCAAAAGTCGGCATTTCTCTCCCCCTTGCCACGGGACTGCGGCGTTGATTAAATGCACCTCCGGGCGTGCAGATATCGTGAAGGGAGACCGGGGAGTATGGGAGACTGAGTTCCTCCCCTGGCCCGGTCTCCGCTATGCTGGCAGCAAAGGTCAGCAAAAGTCGGCATTTCTCTCCCTCTTGCCGCGTGACTGCGGCGTGGATTAAATGCGCCTCTGGGCGCGCAGGTATCGTGAAGGGAGACCGCGGAAGTCTGGGAGACTGAGTTCCTCCCCTGTCCCGGTCTCTGCTATGCTGGCAGCAAAGGTCGGCAAAAGTCGGCGATTCTCTACCCCTTGCCACGGGACTGAGGCATTGATTAAATGCCCTTCCGTACACGCAGGTATCGTGAAGGGAGACCGGGGAATCTGGGAGACTGAGTTCCTCACCTGGCCCAGTCTCTGCTATGTTGGCAGCAAAGGTCGGCAAAAGTTGGTGTTTCTCTCCCCTATTAATATTGCATTGTGGAGCTGGTAGCTGGTAGCAGAATGCATCAAAGTGGTTAATATTTTAATATGGAATTGTTTTTCTTTTGCTAGTTTGGTCACTAACGTACAGTGATGTTTGTAAACTGTTTGAACATGAACATTTCTTATTCATCACACTGTAATCTGTGAGAAAGGTCTGTGGAATTAGATCATGGTAATAAAGTATTAAATTCATTGTCATGCTAGTTCCACTTTGCGCACAGCAATTTCAGCTTCATTTTATATGATAGTGTTTCCTGACGATGTAGGTGTTAATGATGTGTACTTCCTTCAGCAATGTTTTAGTAATGCAACTGCAACAAATTCTTGCTGTATTTCATGATCTACTATTTATAAATATGTCGGTAAAATACTTCAAGTTAATGTTTCCTTAATGACTTCAAAAGCTAATTAGCATGATTGGGTGCAGTCTAGTAAAGTGTTTATATCTCTTTAAGGTTTGAACTCTAGGAGTTAGTAGAACAAATTTTTTTTTTTTGATTGCATCTCAAAAGTTTACTTTACAATGATTGATCCAATTGTCTAAATACAGTTGCACAGTGGCAGAACCTTACTGGTCACCTGGGGCCATTGATATTTTTTGGTGTGATTCTTGGTCACAGGGCCAATATTTCATACATACTTCACCTAAAGCAGTAAGTAGCAGTGTATGGTATGAATTAATCCATGATCATCACCATAATCAAAAATAGATTTTCTCATAAAAATGATGAAACGTTGAAGTAATTTCAGGAGGTGACACTTGCAACACACATTTAATGTGTGTTACTGTTAATAATAATAAATGAATTAGGAGTCAAATATGAATAGTATATTGCCATTGATATGGCATATTAAATGTATGCTGCACAACCTACTTGACTATATATTAACCCTGGGCGGGTAACTCTGCTCCACCAGCGGAGTTTGTGGAGATTTGCCTACTCCGCGCTCCGTTGCAAAAGCAGAGGCAGGCAAAACTCCGCCTCCGTGGTGGAGCGGAGATAGCCGCTCCCTC
Source organism: Calotriton arnoldi (assembly GCA_963921515.1). Classification (NCBI taxonomy): domain Eukaryota; kingdom Metazoa; phylum Chordata; class Amphibia; order Caudata; family Salamandridae; genus Calotriton; species Calotriton arnoldi. The sequence goes on along the minus strand of CAWUFW010024788.1, from coordinate 45,803 downwards.
CCAAATTCTTTAAAAATGATAAAAGAAGGCACTTACCTGCGTGTTTGCGACCTTCCCTGCCTGGCCGCTCTCCTTCCTGCTCCTCTCGCGTCCTTCTTCAGTGAAAAAACACTACGATGTACGTCTTGCGAGTGCACATGCGCACGCGCAAGACGTACAACGTAGTGTTTTTTTCAATGAAGAAGGACGCGAGGAGCAGGAAGGAGAGTGGCCAGGCAGGGGAGGCGGCAGACACCCAGGTTATCATTTTTAAAGAATTTGGGAGGGGGGAGGAAGCGGAGCAAAGCGTAGCTCCTCTGAGTTTTTTTCAAACTCCATGGAGCTACGTGTAGAGGCACTACGCCAGCTCCGCCCACCATTACTATATATGTGCATTATTAAATGAGCCATTATGTCAGGACAGCATGTTTTTATTTAAGAAAAATGATGGCATATCATCATAAATTCCAATGGCCCTGCCTACTTTCTCCTGCGTTCCACACTGAGTCCCATACCATAACCTCCACCTCAAATTATATTGTACAAAAACTTTTTCCCTTGGCAATGTAGCAAGGAAGTGTAGGGTAAGGTAAGTTACATATCTATTAGAAAAACAATAACTCTTGGAGAACCTATATTTCAATGCTCAACTCACATACCTTGAGGCATTCAGAAATTCCACCCACCAGTCTTGAAAGGGAAGGTCAAAACCATAAAAATTATTAAAGATTATTCAATATTTAATATTGTCTCAAAAAAGCTTTGGATCATACATATATGTGCAAAATCACAGTAAAACAGTTAAAACATTACATAAAAAAGATTTTTTCAACAAGTTTAAAAACAATCAAGATTATACAGGAGAGACAGAATATCAGACATATACTTTTGTCATTAAAAATGGTTTATTTGAAGAAATCAATTAAAATCTTTCATTATTTCACTGTCTATATGCAACACATTGTTCCTCACATTTAACCATATCTTTAAGCGTCGCATTTCGGTGGTACAAATCAGGATCAAGCCACCTTCCTCAGGACAACAAAGTGTTAATCTCTCTCATCAAGATACTTCAGAAGATTCCATGTACAAAAATACAGAATTGACAGAAACCCATGTCCCTTTAAGTTCCTGTTTTAACATCACTATATCCCTTAGATAAAAATTTAAAGGCCTGTGTGAGTCCCCTTCAAGACCAATATGTATTTAACAAAAAAACTCTCGGGGTTTCCCCATAATTAAACCCCCAATATTTTACATAGAGATTTACCCCACCCTTTCTATAAGGGCCGGGGAGTATCACAACACACACACTACCAAATATACCACAACATTTATTCCTTGGTGTATTTTAGACTCACCTAATTGTTAACGGTGAGGTCAGATTCGCAGTTTTCCCAACAGTTCTCGACTGTGATCAGTACTAATAGGAAACTAAGAGCATGAATCACAATTATTACCTATTCCCCAACTGCTATTGGGAACTTCAAACTAACTCTTTATGCAGAAGTATAGGAGGATAGTAATATTTTTAGCCTACTTCCTATATGTTTCAACAAGGAGTCGTATCTGGCGTATCCCACCTAAAGAGGTGTGGCACAAGATTTTAAAATCAGAGAACCCCGCTATACAGTTGGAGTCTTCCTATGACCATCCTGTTTGAAATAAAATAAAGGATTTCATTTAGGAAAACAGGATATTATGTCTAAGTCCTGTCTATTATAGGACCATCATAAATTTATATAACCCACCTTGTTCGTATCCAATTATCCAGTAATGATTGTGCAGGTATCTTTTAGATGTGCCTCTTGTGTGAGCCAGGGGTTTTAACGTCTCCGTTTGGTCAAGCAGTAAAAGCTTTCACCCCACATGCCTATTCCTTTGATCGCATTATGATCTGAAAATATTAGTAAATCCTGATCAGGATCATAATCAATATATGAATAGCTAGTCCTATACATCAGTGCTCCTCTTCTACTGTTTGGGAGTTCTCCCTCAGTTAAATTTTCTTTTTCTGGGGAGTAACAACTAGACTTCCCCATTTTTTGTCCTATGATGTATATCACTGTATTTCCTCATATTTATACATCATAATCGTTTCCCATATCGCATTTAAGGACATTATTAGCATTAAAATGCCAATTGTCTAACCCAATAAGACATTTCACTGTATGCTCCATATTGGTACAATCATCGGGTGTCCCCAATTTTAAGAACCAATGGTACCCCACGCTATAAGGTAGGCCATCCCCTTTGTACTCCCTCTGTGGCCGGGCTGAGAGTAAAGCAATCTCTCATGTGCTTAAATCTCACCTTAATTTAGAATTAGGCCTGATCCACACCGTTTGTTCCTTTCAATTGCAGAAAGCGGCTCAGTGTCCGACCTCCTCGATATATGGGGAAGCCGGAAGCCACGTTGCGTAATGACGTGAAAGAAGTCAAGTCATCAATGCATCACATCACTTGGCCATGTACGGGAAAGGCCTCAAATCCCCGCCATATTGGAGTGGTACTGGTATTATACTGTCATGGCGGATTGATCCATCCACATATGTGGATTTTTTCATTCTAATGCCCATTTAGATGATCTAGACTTACTTAGTTTCCATATTAATGCCCACATCATCTCTCGTTCTAAAAAAATGGAGGGAGGTACAAACAAGAAGGAAACATAAAGCCCATATCTGTATCAATAATAAAAATACCTAAAAACAAATATAATTATCATTGGGCACAAATTTGGCAAAAAACCTTGCAATGACCTCCTCCCTAAGCGGAAAGGCATTTTGTTTAGAACTCATGTACAGCTATATTTATTATATATAACGTTATAACAGACTATTATCAGTCACCCTATCTTATGTTAAAAAATCATTTGGTTAATTTCATCCATTCTTCTTTGGTATTTAACCCATGTCTGACAGTAAGTGTTGAGATGTACCACTGCTCCCTGTTTTTCCTTTTCTGGTTCAAATCTCCACCTCTCCTACTACCATAGACTCGTTCAAGGATAAACCATTTAAAATCTATACAGCTATGTCCAGCTTCCTAAAGTGATCAACTAAGGGTGCATTTTCTTTGTTATTTTTACAGCTGATTTATGTTCCAACATAATATATCTATTAAAATATATACACACACACCAGGAGGTAGTTGTAGTTAGGACCGAATTTCATTTCGGGCCGATTCGTCAATCGGGGGCGAGAACGTTTTCCAAATGCAATTTCCCGTATGGATTTTGAATACAACTACAACCTGACCTCTGGGCGGAATTGCACCAAATTTGACAGAAAGATAGCTCTTGGTCCAGAAAGAGCCCTCTTTGTTCTTTCATGTAAATCTGTTCAGTAGTTTTTGAGTTATTAAAAGAAAACCAAATTTGTGTATCTAGATGTGCGAACCTTTCGCAAATCCTACCGATCATGTGCAGAGTTCTGATTGGCTGCAAACACTTCAATCAGGAAGTGTTGGCAGTCATTTTGGAACTTGGTCTCAGCCCAGTCCCAAAACAAAACATAAAAATAAAGAAAAGGGGGCAGGGTAGGAATACCTTGATATTCCTAGGCCTGGTACTGGGGTGCCGCAGGGACCCACCAGGGCGAAAAAAGCATTTTGTAAAATTTTGTAGCAAAAAATATAGAAACAAGCATGTCTCCTGCACTTTTATAAACATTAGCCCCCAGGTGAGCCATGTCCCGGAGGCTTCTTTATATTTATAAAATGGGGGGGGTCGCACGTGGCTCCCCTCCCCAAGACCAATTTTGGCCCTGGGGACCACCACCTCCCCGGGGCAGGCCAATGGTATTTTAACTGGAGGGAGGCCGTGCTGCCACCTCCTAAGGCTTTTAAGAGCCCTGGGGACCACCACCTGCCTGGGGCTTTATAAAAAAATAGAGGGGTCTGCCTGGACCCTCCTCCATTGCCTTTAAGGGCCCCAGGGACCACCAACTCCCCGGGGCTTTATTAAATGTTTACAAGGAGGAGAGCTGCAAGGCAGCCTCTCAGGCTTTTCTAGGCTCGGGGGAACCATGTCCCCAGGGCTGAATAAAGGAAGGAGGGGGGCTACACAGTCCCCCCACCTGGAGCCACTAATGGCCCTAGCGGGTGGCCTGCTCCCTATGTTCCTGGGTGCCCACCCCGGGAACATAGCAGTTTGCTTTCACTTGGTGGGAGATTTGCCAGCACCCACCAAACAAGAGCAAACTATAAGTCCTCTCCCAGCTGGCAGAAGCAAGAAAACTGCTCCCACGAGTTGGGAGCAGCCTTGTTTTCCTGCCCGCTGTCAAGTGGGAAGGAAAACAGATGACAAAATTGCTCCCACACACAGGAAGCAGCATTTTTTGCTGCTTCCTATGTGTGGGAGCAAGGCTGGCTCCCCCTGGAGGTGGGGAGCTGGCAGGGACTGCAGTGAAATTGAGGCTTCTCGGTGGTACCCACTGTAGCGCAGTGGGTGCCCTGGGTGGGCTCCAGAGCACCTGGGAGGATGAGTCTGGGCCCCATGGGATGGGGTCCCCAGGGCAGAAATCGGCCTGGTGAGGGGGGCTGCGCAACTCCTCTCCCCTCTTCAGTAAGGAGCAAGTTCATTCTTGGCCTCTCCTGGTGAGAGCAGAGTCCATGGTTCTCCCTTTAATTACTACTAACATGCAAATCTGTAAAATCACCTGGAAGCTCCATCCATTTGACCCAGTCCCATCAACCCTAGTAGTATGCAAAGGGCTTCATGCCTTTTGCCAGGATGATGGACAGCTTAACAAAAGGGAGCACAGAACGTCTGCAGCGGATTTTGTTAATGTGTTCTTGATACTGAGGAATATGAGGCTATCTCCTCCAAACAAAGAAGCACTTACTTCATATAGTTAAGAGGAAATACCATTGTTTGGTGGAGATTTACCTCTTTATAGTCGTGTTGTTTTCTATAGGATGATTCATGTTATCACAGATTTCTGGATAAGACTGCATAAGGAACAATCACATTGCCAAAATGCACCCAAGGTCACTGGAGACATTTCTTCGTGGACCATTACCCAGATATATTGTAGAATAAATACTGGATATTTAGCCAATGAGGTAGCACTTAGTAATTAACCAGACTAAAGTTCTCCAGTTGGGTAGATATTTTGTGCAAAAATGTAGACTCCTGTTGGATAAAGGGGATGGTGAGGCTCTGTTCTGGCCCAGTCAATCACACAGCTACTGGCACACCCACACAGACACTCAGACAACCATGCACACACCCATTCAGCCACTCTCACAGAGACTCACAGACCCACACAGCCACTCACACACCCACAAAACCACTAACACACCCACTCACAGACCCATACAGTTACCCACCGAGTCACACACCCACATAACCACTCACACATCTACTCACAGATCTATACAGCCACTCACACACTCACTCACATACCCAGAACATTATTCACTCACTCACTCACACACCCATACAGCCATACACACACCCACTCACAGATCCATACAGCCACTCACACATCCACTTATAGATCCATGCAGCCACTCACAAAACCAGTTACACACCCACACGACAACTCATGCACCCACTCACAGACCCATCAGCTACTCACATACACACCCACAGACCCATACAGCCACTCACACAGTCACTCACTTACCCATAAAGCCACTCACACACCATTTCACACACATGCAAAACCACTCACACACCCATACAGCCACTCACACAGCCACTCACCGACCTAAACAGGCACTCACACACCTACTCTCAAAGGTTACAGGTTACAGTTAGGAAATAAAATTATAAAAACCCTTTGAAATTCATGAAAAAAAGAAGGCTAAAGGGACGTTGTAGTTAGGAAATAACATCAAAAATGTATAAATTCACAATAAAAAACAAAAGTTACAGGGACGTTATAGTTAGGAAATAGAATGAAAAAACCTTAGAAACTCACTGGCAAAACCAAAGGTTACGGGGATGCTATAGTTAGGCTTAGATTTCACTTGTACAAAACCAGTAAAATTCAGCAGTTATAGTTACCTGAGCCAACTATAACTTATACCCCCACAATGCACTGCTTATGATCTCACATATTACATCACTCATGACATGGTCAGTGACATTACTCATGACATCACTGATGACATCTCAAATGACATCACTGATGACATCATTCTCAGAACCAGTCACACACCCACTCATACCTCCAAACAACCTCACATACACCCACACACACACAATCAGTCACATACCCATTCACAGACCAATACAACCACTCACACAGCCACTCACTCACCCAAGCAGTCACTTACACATCCACTCACTCCTCACCCATTAAGCCACTTACACAGTCACTCACTTATACAGCTACTAACAGAGCTACTCACTCACCTGTATAGCCACTCACATACCCATTCGCTCACCCACACAACTACTTACATACCCATTCACACAGCCATACAACTATTCACACACCCACTTACTCATCCATACAACCACTCACAAAGACACACACTCTCCAATACAGCTACTCACACACCCACTGACTTACCCAGACACCCACTCAAACAGGCATTCAATCACCCACACAGTTACTTACATACCCAGTCACTCATCCAAACATCTACTTAGTCACCCATACAGCTACTCACATACCCCTTCACCCACCCCCACAACCACTCACACATCCACTCACTTATCCATACAGGCAATCACACACTCATTCACCCATAAAGCCACTCAAGCACCCTCTCACTTGCCCATACATCCATTCCCACAAGCTCTCACTCACCCATACAGCTACTCACAGAGCCACTCACTCATCCACACAACTACTTACACATTCACACAGCCAAACAAGCACTCACACGCACATTCACTCACCTATACAGCGACTCACACAGACACTGACTGTGCAATACAGTCACTCACACACCCACTCATTTACCCATACACCCACTCAAAGAGCCACTCACTCAATCATACACCCACTTACACATTCAGGGGCATTCTGTAGCACACATAGAAGGGGCAAATTGCCATTAATGATTGTTTATGTGCAGGAAGGTGTCCCTTCATGCACATAAACAATCATCCTTGCAATGCAGGAACCCTTGCACCATGGCGCAAGGGTGTCTGCATTGGCGTTATTTAGCTTTTTTAGCACCAGCACATGGGAACACACAGGGATGCTCTGTATTCTTGTAAATATGGCACATTGCTGCATTTTTTAAATGATGCGTCGTGGCACAGCTAAAATGCTTTCAGTGCCGTGCTGAGCCATTTCTTTGTAAATATACCCCCTTGTCACTCACCCAAAGAGCCACTCACACAGCAACTTAGTCACCCATACAGCTACTCACACACCCACTCACCCACTCACACAGCCACTCACTCAGCCACCCATACAGCCACTTACCCAGCCACTCAGTCACTCATGCAGCCACTCATGCAGTCACTCACTCACCCATACAGCTACTCACACACCCACTTACCTGTGTTTTCTTCTTACTTTAAAAGAAGCTAAATGGTATTTTATGAAGTATATTGAAGTTTACTTTGCTGGATGATGTCATCAGTGATGTCATTTGAGATGCCATCAGTGATGTAATATGTGAGGTCATAAGCAGGGCATTGGGGCCATAAGTTAGAGTAAGCTCAGGTAACTACTGAATTTCACTGGTTTTGCATGAGTGAAATCTGAGCCTGACTATAACATCCTTGCAACCTTTGTTTTTTTAGTGAATATATATATATATATATATATATATATATATATATATTCACTTAAAAAACCATAGGTTTTAGGGACAGTTATAGTTAGTTGGACATTTCACTCGTACAAAACCCGTGAAATTCCCCCGTTATAGTTAGTTCACGTAACTATAACTCGCGCCCCGTAATGCACTGCTGATGACGTCACATATTACATCACTCATGACATGGTCAGTGACATCACTGATGACATCACTGAAGAATGTGCTAGTATTTGTATGAGTAAGTGAGTTGTTGTGTGTATAACTGTATAGGTGAGTAAATTGGTGTGTGCTTAATTTTTGCATGACTGACTAGGTGTGTGAGTACCTCTATGGATGAGTGGCGGTGTGTGAGTGTTTATATAGGTGTATGAGTGCATATAATAGTCCTGTACTGAGTGACTATAAGTATGAGTGACTGTACGGGTGAGTGAGTAGATGTGTCTGTTTTGACCTAAGAATCAGTGAGTGTGTATATAGTAATTGGTGTTGGAGTGTCTATGGTTTTGACAATGGCAGTCTGTAATTTACAGTGGGTGTATCCAAAGTTATATTAGGGTGTGAAAAGATGCATCAAATTATCACATGGATGATGTCATCAGTGATGTCATCATTGATGTAATTTGAGATGTCATCAGTGATGTCATCAGTGATGTCACTGACCATGTCATGAGTGATGTAATATGTGACGTCATCAGCAGTGCATTGCGGGGGCGCAAGTTATAGTTACGTGAACTAACTATAACGGGGAATTTCACGGGTTTTGTACGAGTGAAATGTCCAAATAACTATAACTGTCCCTAAAACCTATTGTTTTTTAAGTGAATTTCAAAGGTTTTTTAAATGCTAATTTCTAACTATAACGTGTCTGAAACCTATGGTTTTTTCAGTGAATTTCAAAGGTTTTTAAATGCTAATTTCTAACTATAACGTGCCTGAAACCTATGGTTTTTTAAGTGAATTTCAAAGGTTTTTGAAATGCTAATTTCTAACAATAACATGCCCCGCCCCTCCCTTCACCACTGTGCAAACGCGCCCCGTGGCGCGTTTTAAGTTGGGGGATTAAGTTCCCTTGAATCATGAGGGTCCCTGGGGTCCAACTAGCCCACCCTGTACCTCCTGTATGCGCCAGGAGGCTGCGTTGCAGAGAGGTGTTCAGAGGCCACGCCCCTTTTACACCTCTCTGCAACGCAGCTCTGTGGCGCTTTCTGGACGTACCTGGTGGGCTAGTTGGCCCCAGGGACCCTCAGTATTGAAGGGGATTTAAATCCCCATCTTAAAACGCGCCACGGGGCCTGTTTGCACACATGTCACCTGAAGCCCCGCCCCCTCCCTTCACCACTGTGCAAACGCGCCCGTGGCGCGGTATAAGTTGGGGGATTAAGTCCCCTTGAATCCTGAGGGTCCCTGGGGACCAACTAGCCCACCATGTACCTCCAAAAAGCGCCACAGAGCTGCGTTGCAGAGAGGTGTAAAAGGGGCGTGGCCTCTGTACACCTCTCTGCAACGCAGCCCCTGACGCATACTGGAGGTTCCTGGTGGGCTAGTTGGCCCCAGGGACCCCAGTATTCAAGGGGAATTCGTTCCCCATCTGCAAACGTGCCAGGGGGCGCGTTTGCAGAGTGGTGAAAGAAGGGGGCGTGGCCTCCGGCGCGATGCCGGTGTTTTTTTTTTTTTAAGAAGGGGGGCTGTGTGGCCCCCCTTCTTTTTCTAATTTATTGGTCCTGGGGACTCCATCCCCCAGTGCCTGCCCCCTATTTATTGAAAAAAAACAAAAAACAATTTGGACGTGGGCCGCGTGGCCCCCCTCCCGAGGCCTTAATCGGCCCCGGGGATCGCACCGGGGCATGGCCTTTTTTTTTTTTTTTATAGTTTTGGAGGGGGGCTGCGTTGCCCCCCTCCTCAGGCCACTTATGGCCCCGGGGACCCCATCCCCCGGGGCCGGCCTTTGTTTTTTATTTTTTTATTTTGGGGAAGGGGGCCGCGTGGCCCCCCTTCCGGGCCACTACTTGCCCCGGGGACCCCATCCCTCTCCGTTGCGGACTGTGGGGGGTCCCCAGTCCCCCCACAGTCCCGCCGGCTCCCCGCGTCCCTTGGGAGCCGGCATTGCTTTTCCACATGGGGAGCTGCTAAGATGCAGCTCCCCATGTGGAAAAGCAATTTGCTTTGGATATTGGAAGCGAGAGCAGGTTTCCCTGCTCTCTCTTCCAATATCCAAAGCAGTTTGCTATGACAGGACGGGAGCCGCGAGGCTCCGTCCTGTCATAGCAAACTACAGTGTCCCAGGGGTAGGCACCCCGGGACACTGCAGGAGCCAGCCCTGGGGGTGGTGGTCCCCAGGGCCATCAAGGGCTCCAGGAGGGGGCCGCGCGGCCCCCCTCCCTTGAATTGCACAGCCCCGGGGAGGTGGTGGTCCCCGGGGCTCTGGGGGTCCGTAACGGACCCCCACATTTATTTTCTAAGTGCCCCGGGGAGGTGGTGGTCCCCAGGGCGTGTGGGGGGGCTGGATCCCCCCCCACACGTTATTAAATTTTAAAAAACGAAGCCCCGGGTGTGGCGGTCCCCGGGGCTGCGGGAGGGCAGGAGAGCCCTCCCGCACCATTTTTTTCATAAAGTCCACGGGCCTTGGGGGGCCTTAGAGGCCCCCCATATAAAACATAAACCCACCCCCGCATGCCCCCGGGACTTGGGCCACCCGGGGGCAAAATACCTTCGAAGCGCGGGAGACCGCGCTTCGATTTTTTTTTTTTATTGGCGGGATCCGCGCACCCTATGCGCATCCCGCCGATTTAAAAAAAAAAAAAATGCTTTTTTCTGCCCAGGGGGTCCTTGTGGGACCCCCTGAGCAGACCTAGGGGGTCAGGGTGTTTCTACCCTGCCCCCTTTTTGCGCTTTGTGCACTTGTTTCTGTCCCTCGGTTCTACCGAGGAACAAAATGGCTGCCAACACTTCCTGATTTGGAGTGTTGACAGCCAATTAGCATGCAGCTCGTGATCAGGAGGGTGCGCGAATCCGACGCGGCCATAGATATATATGGGATTTTCCTTTTGATTTTCACAGGAACTACTGAACGGATTTACACCATTTAACAAAAAGGGTTCTTTCTGAACCAAGAACTACCTCTTTGCCAAATTTGGTGTAATTCCGTTCAGCAGTTCGGGCTGTAGCCGTGGCTAAAGTTTCCTATGTGAAAATGAATGGGGAAAACATGTTTTGGGACCCCCCTTTTTTCTCGGCCCCCGCTTGACGAATCACCCCGAAACTTTCAGGGTAAGAGCGGACCGGAGCGGGCCATAAAGTTTGAAAATTTCGCGAAGATTCGTCAACCGACGCAAGAGTTATTTCAAATAGAATGTCGTGGATTTCCTATGGAAAATAGGTCCTAACTATAACTATCTACTGGCGACCGCCAGTAGATAATATATATATATATATATATATATATATATATATATATATATATATATATATATATATATATATATATACTCACCATTGATGTAAACGTCTGAAAAGTTAAACAAATTTTATAAGACATCATTCACCTAACCATGCCACTTCGCACTTCGATGCCAAGCAGGTCCAGCAAGTTTTTCTTGGAGTTGAGGGTGTCTGCCCAGTGGTGCGTCACTTGCTGCTGGGTGTAGGAGACCCCAGTGTGGCGGCGCATGCAGCCCCCATGGAAGCTGTCACTCTGCCAGGCCAGAGCCCTTTCTAATCCTCCCATTTGCAGTCATCATGTCGGGGAGGTGGCGCTGGGAAAAAAAAAATGAGCGCCACTACATCTGTCTCTGAACAATGTGGCGGGGCATCACACCCTTGTGCTGCCATTGCCTACAGGGAATAGAGGACACCACAGCAGCCTTGTCTGTCTCTGTGATAGCTGGGTTGGGGAAGATGGGTACAAAAACATAAAAATAGACAAACCAGGGACCAAAAGTGTAAACAAACACACGGGTGAGTGGGAAAATAAGAAAAAAGTGAAAATATATTTTAGAAGGATGACGGGCGTATCAGAATTGGGTAAATTGGGTTGGATGAGGCCTAGGGAACAGGAAACATGAGGGGTTGGCTAGGAAGAAGGAGGCTGGAGAAGACAAAATGGACATGCATTGTACTGTGGAATGGACAGGATGATTATTAATCCTAGGAGACTTAAATATGACTGAGGAATTAATAGTACATCTGGGAGATTAGAGAATAATGGCTGCCTAATTGCATGATTATTGGTAAAATGTTTTTAACTTTATCTCTGTGTATGAATTAAATTTCCATTTGTATTGTTTAAATTCACGGAACATAGGCACTGAAGGATGATGACAAGAATTAAGAGACTAAAAGGATCAGTTTGTGTAATGTATTGCTGCAATAGTTGAACAGATTTTGTACAGTGTCGGCCTACTTTATTATATATTTATTGTGTGTGTGTGGGGGTGGGTGTGTGCATGTGTGTGTTTGTGTCTATGTATGTATTATGAAGTGTCCTACGCAGCAGATTGGTATCTCACTTGTGATGCACTCTACAGAGAGCTAGCATTACCATCGAAAGATGTAGAATTATGGAGGATGTTCATTGATCTGAACCCTCGATTATCAGCAATGAACAATCAGAACTGGAGAGAAAATCTCATCTATGCAAAATGTGTCAGCATTATTTTGTTGACTGTGGGATCCAATATATGTCACTACCATACCTGGAGAAGTAAGCATGCTGGTATAGTTTGACATCAAAATGCTGTAAAGCATGAGGTCTTCTTTAAAGATTGTGATGAAAGAGCAGCAGTTTCTATAAATGAAAATAACTGAATATGTTCTGAATGTAGTTATGTGACTTCTGCAGTATGTTTTTAAAATATGGTCCAATTAATGTTTTATCCTGATAAATTATTTTTCTCATCTGGAAGTGTTACACTTTAATTGGTTTTTAATCAGCCGAGGAGAAAAACATTGCCTCATTGCTATGTGATTAAAGGCAAATTACATGGAATGATAATTCAAAAGACATATTTTCAGGGCATCTGTCACTTTCTATTTTGATTATAATTGCTAACTCATGAAAATATAGTTGCATTACAGGGATATAAGTGTTTTAAAAGTTAAGCTACTTAGACTTAGCTCATGCTTTACTGAAACTCTTCCAATAAATGCATAATTAGAAGAGCAGAAAGACCGACCAAGTATCGACCATAAGGACAAAAGCATGTTCCGGTTGGCTGTTCCGTCTTTAGCCCCACTTCCAATTTCTGAAGTGAACTCTAAATACTGAGTAAAATCCACTGACTTGTTTTCTCCACAGTACAATCCCTGTGATAAAATAAATTCAGCATGTGGATTCTACCCCATATACTGTGACTCCTGCAGAAAGTTGATGTTTTTAAAGTGTTTATAAAACTCGAAATCAGGACCCCTTCCCCTTTGCGAGTGGTTTACCACCCTTCTGTGAAGGGTGGTATACTGTGAATGTTTTGCGACAATCATACATAGCTTCAGGAGTCGCTATTAGGGAGGGACACCCTTGGAACGCCCCTTCCTAATAGCAAGTCGCTAATCCTATTTTGCGAGTCGCAAATTGATTTGCGACTCGCAAAATAGGATTAGTACATGGGCCACACATTTTTTGTAGTCGCAAACAGGTCTAAAACCCATTTGCGCCCACAAAAAACGTTAGTACATCTGGAACTAGGAGTTTAAACTCATACCAGATCTTTCATAAGCAGTTGAAAACTTGGTTATTTTTTAATTAGCCCTTCCTTATAGTTGCCAGGTTGTTGAGATTGTCTCTGCTTTGGGTCATCACCTTTCACATGGGTCTCTTCTGGTTTAGCACTTTGATGCCTCCTGGTTTAACGCGCTCTATAATTCCTACAATTACAATTACTGGGTAGCAGAGTAATTATCTTAGTCCATTCAGGGGGACAAAGGCCTGGAATCTGATTATGAGCTGAGCCAGGGAACTAGGATGAATCTCAAAGTGCCATAATACGTGTAGATATGAAGTTAAGGACTATAAATCTACACGTGGGTGCATGTTTAACCCCAGAGTGATACCTCACTGGGCCATTTTGGTGAGAAACTGTACTTTTGTCCAGATATATCATATAATGTGCAATACAGTGTAAGCTTCACAGACCTTCAGCAAGCACTACTGACCTTCACTATGAATGTTCACTCCCATTAAAAGGTCTATCCCAGGTCAGTACAAATTTCAGAACAGTCTCTTCATGTATGCCCACATTTGCTACAATGGGCCCCATTGTGCCAGAAATATCCAGACTGTTGCCAAAAATGGCTACTGCCTGTCAGAAATAGGTCCCTGGTATTATTGCAGACCATTTAGCACCCCTTCTTAACAACATCTTGGATGCCGGACATTTCTCTGCTATCTGGAAAGAAATCCCTAGTCAGGCCTATTTTGAAGAAACCGTCTCACGATCCTATGGAGATCAGCAACTACCGGCCCATTCCCTGCCTACCGTTTCCATCTAAAATTCTTGAAAAAGCTCTTAATGAAGAACTGCTCCATTTTCTAGAGTCTAATGACAAGCTTGACCCTGTGCAACACAGATTCCGGCCCTCACATAGCACAGAGTCTGCCCTGATCGCCGTTACTGAGGAGATACATGTCCAACTAGACAGGGGAGGGAAAGCTATATTGATTCTGCTTGACCTCTCAGCCGCGTTCGACATGGTTAATCACCAAATACTTATTCACCACCTTTCCGAAATAGGGATTACAGGCGAAGCCTCCAATATTCTCAGATCCTACCTATCTGACAGAGAACAAACTTTAGTGATGGGGGAACACAAATCTCACCCCTACGCCCTGCCGTGTGGGGTGCCCCAGGGATCCTCACTATCTCCAACATTGTTTAATGTCTATGTCACCCCACTGGCCAGACTCATATGCTCTCACAGCTTCACTGCCATTTGTTATGCTGACGACACGCAAATAGTGGTGTCCCTATCTTCAAAGTGGGAGGACGTGGCAATTAAATGTAATGATTGTATGGTTCACATTATTAGATGGATGCAAGATAACTGCTTAAAACTAAATGCTGACAAAACTGAAGTGGTTTTGTTCAGTAGGGATAGCTCCTTCTGGAACTCCTCATGGTGGCCGGAAGCAACCGGGTCATGCCCGCTGCGAGTAAAAAAGGTAAAAAACCTCGGTGTCATGATAGATGACCATCTATCACTATCTGACCAGGTCAATAGCATCACCTCATCATGCTTCTTTGTGCTGAAGACTCTATGAAAAATGTTACCTTTCATTCCTATGGATCTTAGGAAAACAGTTATTGTTGCTCTGGTGCTATCAAAAATTGACTACTGTAATGCTCTCTACTTAGGGACAAACAAGAGAAACATACACAAGTTGCAAGCACTACAAAACGCAGCTGCACGACTGCTGCTTAAGACTCCTAAATTCAGTCCTATACCCCAAAGCATTCGAGACCTGCACTGGCTCCCAGTCCAGGCAAGGATCCAATTTAAATCATTGTGCATTGTGCATAAGACATTGAACAGGGCTGGGCCCGCCTTTCTTAGTAAGCATATTAGACGCCACACCCCACAACAAAACCTCAAGTCATTATCGGCCTCTCTACTCGTGGTTCCCAGGGTAAGGAGTGTAAAATGGGGTGGCAGAAGCTTTTTCCACTTGGCCCCCAAATTATGGAACACACTGCCCATCAGCCTTAGAAATTAAACCAACAGACAATCATTCAGGAAATCATTAAAAACATGGCTCTTCGCGCCGAAACCATAATCATTTATTGTTCCCCTCTTGTATAGATCAGTGACAGCTAGCGCAAAGACGCCTCGGCATACAGGCGCTTTATAAAACCTTCATTTCATTTCTGGTATGCATAGGATGACTAAAATATCACCAATATTGTTTAGCATGTCAAGGATGGCTACCATCATGCCAGGGATAGACAAATTGTTGCGAAGAATGTGCATCATGTCAGATTTCAAAGATGAACTACCCCAATGACAGTCATGGCCAAAATGTTGACAAGAATAACCACTATGTCAAAGGTGGGTCACCCGTGTGCCAGGGAAAGCCACAATATTAATGAAAGATGAATGTGCACTAGGTCAGTGGTAGACAACCACTAAGGCAGGAAAAGTCAAATGTTGCCATGACTAACCTTTTATGTCAAAGATGTGCCATTAGTATGCCAGGAATAATAAGAATGCCACCAACAATTCCCACCATGTTAAGGATGGGCTACCATTATGTTAGATATAGCCAAGACATTGCCAGGAATGTCCACTATGTCAAAAATAAATGTGGCACCATTATGTCATAGACAGCCAGAATAGTGCCAGGAATGCTCACTATACCGACTATACCAATGATGGGCCACAGTTATCCCGTGAATAGCCAGGATGTTGCATGAAGGCTCATTGCATGCCATTGATGGGCCACTACTGTGTCGGGCATAACTAGAATTTCACCAAGAATGCCTGACATGTCAAGGTTGGACTACCATTATTCTAGTATGACAAAATGATGCCTCTTCTGTCAGCCTCGCTTGCACTCATGCAAACAGAGGCTGTCACATGCAAACTCACACATGTAATGAAACATTCAATCTCATAGTCCTTGTCGACTCCCAACATACCAGCCAGGTGCAGCTATGTTCAATTACTAGTGGCTTCAGGAGGTCCTACTGGCAGCAGTGTCAAGTTTGTGCTCTATATCATAACTAACAGAATGCTCTCCTAGGTGAAAGTTTATACAAGCCACTTGCATTCACACCTACACGCAAACACTAAGGGGCATATTCACAAGAACGTGTGCTAAACATCTCCAAAAAATGTTAACGCAACTTTACACATCGCAGCCTAATGCGGGAAAACAACCCCGTGTCAACGTGGAATTTACAACACGGCGGTACCATGCGATAGTCTCCCGAAACCGCGGCCAATGTCTGCGATACAACCACCTCGACGGAGATAAAAACACAAACCTCAACTCCAAAAAACATGCGATGAGCCCATTCGCGAGGAGGAAAGCAGCGATAAGCAGCGCAAGGCCCGCGACACATATACGGCATGCGGGAATAAGCACAACAAAAGCAGGAAAAAGAAAGACAAACCAAACAGAAAACAGAGAAGCACAATGGAGGCAGTCGGAGCTAGCACACAACCCCACAAGCACCATTGGCAACAAAACATTAGACATGGCAGGCCATCGTGGACAAGGTGAATGCAGCCGGAGAGCGGAGGAGGACAATGGCAGAAAACCAGAACAGCTGGAATGATGCGAAACGCACAAACAAGCAGAAACACGCCAACAACCACAAGGCAGCAATGCACTCCGGAGTTTGGAGTCCAGCGCCACACCAGGAGCTGGATGACATGGAGGAAATGGTGTCCACCACATCAGTCTGGAGATGGTGGCAGGAGTCGGGGACCGGAAACTGCTCAAAATCAACAGACACAACAGCAACAGGGAGAGGAACGACCAGGGACTGGGGGGACAGGGGGAGATGGGCACAATGGCACACATGCACAAGTAAGCACAGCACAACTTCAGGCAAACCATGCCCAAGAGGAACAACACCAACCAAGAGCACAAGTCACACAACTCGGCAATATCACACCACTGAACAAGCACAGAAGTGAAAACCACACTGCCTGAAAGGGAGAAGGGTGAGCCAAATCAGACCCGAAGGGACATCTCACACACAATGCAGCACACACACATAGGAAGCAGAGCACCCCAACATCCAACACAATGTGGTACAAACACCAACATCTGCACAACCGAACGCAGGACACAAGTGCACCCGCTTTTGGCCAGTAAATGGCCATACGCATCTGGCAAAGCACGAAACAGGGACATGCTAATGCACAAGTACCAACCCACAGCCCTGATGGGGCAGCAATGCATGTAAGGCAGGGACCCAGATAGGCCGTGACACACACATTGGCATACAAAGAAACACTCAAACACAGTTGGAAACAAGTGAACATGCGGAAACTTTATCAACAATTGCATGTCAGTACGGCTAAGGGAAGTGTCACGACATGCAGACCAATGCAGCAGCATGTCTGAATGAGGAACGTTGGAAAGCGCCCATGTCCACCCCGGGGGAGTCCATCACCAACACAAGTCATTGCCAACCCGCGTATGTTGTCCGCACATGGATCAGGAGTCCAGGCCAATGCAGCCATGTCCACTGTCTCCTAGGGACATGTGACCAGATCCCCAACATGCAACCAGGCATCGGGACATGTGCAATGGGACAGTCCTGGCTGCAGTTACCTTGTCACTCGTCCATGAACTCGAGTGCAGCAGCGTAGGCCAACATTTCCAATGCGAGATCGTTGTCCACCACATCTGACATGTCGGCGACGTAACCCATCAGCTGTCCCGGACAGATGTGCTCACTCCAACCCCTGGCCCCAATATGCACGAAAGCCCAATCCGGGAGTGGCTCAATGTGGTCACTGCACACGACAACTCCTGCAATCTCCCAGGTCCAGTCCCCAGCATGCATGCCAAACATCCAGGCTTGCCATAAACGGGCATCATGGTGACACTCCTGGTCGTGGTCTAACAGGGGGCGCACACACACGTAGAAATCCAGGTCAGTTATCGTAACGTTGGAGAGGCAGACATCCATGGACCACCCGAATATGCACGAGCGACAGTGCAACACAGGCTGAACGCAGGTGACTTTGGCAAGGCGGAAGCTCAGCCTGTAACTGATCCGCAGCACTGCCAATGGCAGTGCCCCCAGTACATGCAGCAGACATGCACGGTACAGGTCCACGTGACTGGAGTAGAGCATGTGTCGGGGATGGTCTGCCATTGCGTCAGTGGCTCTGCTTGAAGCGGCACTGTGAGGACCTGCCCCAGTCCTGTGGATGAAACGCCACAGCTCGGAGCAATGAGCAGTATCTGTGTGCAACGGGTGCAGGCCTGGGGTGTGGTGGGAGTATGAGTGAAGGCCATTTCACGCACGCAAACTACGACCAAGGACTTCTGCGTGTGGGATGTGTACACATTGGCCTCACGTCTGGCAGTGCGTAGTGTGGGGGTCGCCTGGAAATGCTATCCTATCTGTCAGGGGGTGCTGGGCACATGCAAGTCACATCTAGGAGCTGCAGATATGCTGCCGCCAGATAGTGCAGACAAAGGACCATTCATCCCTTCAGTAACTACACCATCTGCATGCATTCAGGAGATGCACAGAGGCCTGCCGTGGGTGTGGTGGGATGTCTGTGACCCTGGGAATCATGGATGATATGCCCAGCACGTGGCACATGTGCAGCCTCACTGTGTGTTACGTTGCCTCACAGCTGCTCCACCCTCCCACGAGCCCCCACACTTGTGGGCCCTGCGTGGTTGTATCACATGCACTCCTATGGCACACCATTGAAATGCCTGTCCGCGCATGTCCAGCGGCATGCCATCAACACCGTGACGCTGGCCTTTGAAGGTGTGCGGCCAAGTGAGTGTAGGCCAATGGTCCAGACACGGCGGACGCAAGTGTACAGTCCATGGCTGGCTGTGATCACACTGCGAATGAGGCTAGGCAACTGACTTATGCAGCTGCAGGACCGACACACATAACACTTGGCATGCATGTGCCAAGACCCCGAGCGGTCTTGCGCTCCTACATTTCCCCTTCCGTGTGGGCCAGCCCTCCTGGTGCATGCTACATTGCAACATCGTCTACTGTGGCCCTGGTGGTGACCACACCCCAACACAGAGACACACTTACCGAACATCCTGCCCAAGGCCAGGTCCGAGCCACGCCCTGCTCCACCTGCCGATGCAGCACACCCCTGCGCTGAACTGACGTACACCAGACCAGCACACGCCGCTTGTGCATGCGGGGGGGCCGGGCGAAGCTACATGTCCAAGGTCACTGCCAGCGCTGAGGTTACATGGTATCGTCCGCTGAGGATAGCACACTGTGATGTTGCAGTGCCGTGCCCATCATGCTGACACAATGACCACATGGACACACTTGCTCAGATGGTGTGAATGGCTACCAGCACGTGCGCCTGGCCACATTTATTAGCAGGCACACATATCGACTGACACCTGTGTTGGATGTGTGTGGGGTGTGTGCACACCAGCCGGCAAGGGCTGCCTGGTGCAGTCAGAAATCGACAACAGTGCACATCGTAAAGGACACAACCATTCAACCGTAAAGGACCCATGACCTGAGCTGCACAGAGTTAGTGGCCCCAGATGCACAGCGTTCTGCACGGGCCTACCGCCACGGGCCGCTGACTTGCGGTGCCCTGGGGCAGAGTCATGAGAGCAGAGCAGGTTCCCGCAGATGACTAGGGGGGTTGTCGCGGAGTGTCTCGGTGGACAGTGGAAGGTGTACCCCCACGGCATGATGCTGAGGGCAGAACCACGCTGAAACAGTCACCATGGTGGAGATGAGTGGAGCAAACACATGTCGGACACCAAGTCCGTCCCAGCCAGATGATGATGCAGACAGCCCCCAGGCCATGGACACAGACGACACCAAAGTTCAACCAGAGAGTGCCCATGAGTCATTGCGCACAGAGTTAGTGGCACCTGTGCTGATAGGGGATGCCTCCTGCGATGAGGCGTGTCCAATGGTGTGGACTCCTCCATATCTTACCCAGGACACAGTTCCACATGTGTGGCCTACTGGACCGCAGTGTAGGCCTGAGGCAGCGGCCAGCAGGGGCCATTCACCGAGTGTCGCCGGCTCAGGTTGGATGGTCCCACCGGCCTGCGTAGTTCAGGTTCAGTGGCACCACCGGACGTGGACTTGCGTTGCACAGGGTTAGTGGCACCAGGTCAGTTGTTGCTAGTGTTCGGTCACCTCCGTAACGAGGATCCGGCTTTCATCCGGACTGAACCGCATCTTCCTCTTCTCTCCATGCGTTCACTGGTATGGACTCTGCCATCCATGAATCACGACTGGGTGCTGGATGTGGGGCCTACTGGACCACAGTGTAGGCTGGGGGCAGCGGTCAGCACGGGCCCACAGACATGTGTTGTGTGCTTGTGATGCATTAGTTTGCTTCGCTGATAGCAGAGAGTTTAGTGATATCACCCCTGCAGTAGACATCAGGAGTACTGTGGGCCTGTGCCATGGAGGCCAGGGAGGGGCTGCGGAGGCTGCAAAGGTTGTGGGCCTGCGGCCTGGAGCTTGCACCGGCACGTGGTGGGCCCTCTTTGACACATGCCGGTGTATGCAGGTGAGCCGAGCCTCGTTGGTGCGCTGGGGCAGGCATGACGGCTCGGGGGCCCAGCGGCCCGGGGTGCAGCAGGTGCACAGGGATGCAGGCCCCACCGCGCTCGGCGCCGGACTCATGGTGGGCTGAGAGGCGCCGCCCTGGCAGACGCGTTGTCCATTCCGAATGAGGACCATGCCCAGTGCGACGGGCTTTTTGTTCACACCCCTACGCAGGCCTGGCATACGCAGGTCCAACCCATTCCGCCCACGCATGCAGGGCGGGACGTAACGTGTGACATTTCCGCGTTCTGCCCCACAGCCTGTGGGGACATGGTAGCGTCCACTGGCCACTACACTCCATGCACCAGCAGTTGATCTCCACATGGCCATTTCCGTGATTTGCACGCTGTGGTCTGTCCGGCATCTCCACGCCACATCTGGCATTGGGGTAGGTTCACATTCCTTAGTCACTTACCGCTCTCGTACATGCCTGCTCCATGCCTCTCCTCACATCCTGCTATTGTGTGTCTGTGGTGCCATGCCATGGCTGGGTTGTGGGCATGGCAAGGCCAAGTTCCTAATGGAGTCGTGTTGTCGTGTCTGGTCGGTTGGCATGTTGTGTGGCATGTTGAATGTAGCTGTGCTGCGTGCCCATTGCCAGTGTCGTGAGTTGCATGACTGTGGGCTGTAGGTGTGTTCATTTGGTACTTACCAACAAGCACTGCATTGCCATGGGTGCCATCCTGGGTGCGCTGGGTGATGATGGACTGTCGGGAGATGTGAGAATCAGGCACTCTGCCTGGGGAGTTGGCCACGACATTGTTGAGGGGTCCCGGGCGGTCCACTATTGCCTGCACATTCATGGGATGCGTGTGCTTTCAGTTGTGGTAGTTGTGTGCAGTGTCGGCAGGGGGCACGAGGGGTACATGTGTGCAGTTGGCCCTGACACGTGAGGGTATCCAGCTATGGCATAGGGGCCTTGCTTGGTCTCCAGCTGCTCCGGCGCAGTGTGGGTGAAGTGGAGGGGCTGGGGTACCAGGCTGATGTTGGCATCCAGGACAGGTGTGATGACCTTGTATGGGGCTGGCTGTGTGACTCCTCCGACTCTGGCAGTTGTGGGTTGGATGGTACCAGAGGCCGACATGTGCTGCGCAGCCGGCAGCTTTGTCTGCGGAGGGATGTTGGTTGTCCGCTGGGTTGGTACCGTCAGCAGGTGGGGGATGTGGGTCAGGATGCGGGGGTTGGTTGTCCTTTTGGGCCTGTAGTGGGCAATGCCCTCCTCTGGCGTTGGGTCTGGGCGGCAGGTGGGTCCGCTGTCTTTGTGTATGCTGCCTCTGTGGTTTTCCCAGGGGGGGGGATGGGTTCTGGGGTTGGTGGCGGGCCTGGGGGTGGTGGAGGTGGGTGTTGTGGCCCTCATGGGTATCGGAGCTGCATGATCATTGTCTCCATGGCATCTGTGGGACTTCAGGTGTGGCTCTTGGCTGGGCTCCCTTTCATGCTGCGGGTAGTCGTCCGCTTAGCACCAGCAAAAGGCAGGTGTTAAATCCCTGGTGCTACCGCGGCTTATCGCCTGTTTTTGGTTCGCATCGCGGATCTGGCAGTTTGTTGTGAAAGTGGTGTTGTGGTTTTTTCGTGTGTTTTTGCACGGGAACGCCTACTCTGCATCTCATTAGGGTTAGTTGGTGGTGTCCACCATGGAGATAAATTTTGGGGCAGTTATCTCGGGAATACTGACGATGGCTGCAGTTTGCACCCGCTTGTGAATGGGGTGTTAAATCTATCTCCACTTTTGATGAGTTAAGGGGGAGATAAATCGGAGATAAGTCCTTGTGAATATCCCCCTAAATCTTTGCTTACAAAACATATCATAAGAAAGCTGTGAAACAATGACATGAATTTCTAAAAATTATATCATATGTTTATTATTGTTTTAAAACCTTGTGTTGAATTATTTTAAATATATATCATACACCATAAAAGACTACATAAAAACATATATATGTCACAATAACAAGGAACAAAGATTAAAAACCCGGCCAATATAATTTGCCATTAGAATAATACATATCCACCATTCAATTGCACTGTAAAGTTGTGCATTAATTTTTCATATACAATCATTCAGAGTTGGCAGATTATGTATTTTAATCTTCGTCAACGCGTTTCAGTAGAAAAAATACTTCTAGTTCCCCTTGTTCAGCACTTTCATAAATGTATTCTTGTTGGAAATTTTAATCATATGATATGAGTTATGATTACAAACATCTAAAAACAAAGATAAAAAGTCAACTTTATACTTGACAGTAAATACATGCAACGAAATTGCATAGTCCCTTCTTTTAATTGAAATAGGATAATTCAAAAGACAAACATGAAGAAACAACCTTAATCAGCACAAACAGGTTGCTCGAGTGTTCATTCTCCATATTGCTCTTCCTCAGTGTTCTAATGTTCATACACGTCAATCTGAAAAATACGTTATTGAATTCAACCATATCTTTCGCTTCACTCCCACTCATAGATGAAGCCTCAAGCCACAAAGAATGCATTATTAATTGTGTGCTTAACTATTACTGAATATATTGCCTTTAAGGAAATCCTTAGGGGAGGCCAGATAGTCAGGGTATAATTTCTATCCATATATCCAACCTTGATGTCACATTGAAATGTTAAATATTAAATTGGTTCTCCATTATTATTTCTATAAATTGGGTCGCAATATTCTTTGCATTTCAGTTTACAAGTATTGAATAGAGCTCCTATATGGTCCAGTTGCTGAGGGGGCCCAATGTTAATTTTAAAACGACTTCATCATTATTTTATAAACTTTAAAATATTTTTTTATATATATAACCAATAAACTATAATGATGTCCAGTTCATATTTAAATATAAAAATCAGACTCAAATTATCAAGTCGAATTATTCTCAAAATGACATTCCCATTTCAGCTCCCTGTGAGGGGAGAACTTCTGAAGAACCGATGTGTCCCAGTCTGCACTTTACTTGAGATGGTCAATTTACCAATCACAGTAATAATTTCTAAAAAGAATCAGTTCACCAATTAACCCCATAAAAGTGTTTTTCAGCAAAATATTGAACATTACTCATTACTGATTAGTAATAGAGCTAAAACGTATCTAAAATGTTCAGCGTACAAAACTTGACTGATCTCTTTTAAAAGTTAGGAAATCATTCAGAATGAACCCACTTTTTCAGCATTTAACTTCAAAATCATTCATAGAAACAAATGCATACTTAAATGGAAAGAGCACCTTTATCTGTATTAGCAATCAGTGAAATTCTTTATGCTTCATGAACCTTACTGCTCAAGTAATTCAAGAAAAAAACACTTTGAGCTTAATATATTAAACTTCTCCCCCCCCCATACCGCGTAAAATTCGCTTGTTGCTTCCACTATATTTAGGAAAATATTTTTACATTTCAAAACTTTCTGTGTACCAAAACTCTTGGTTCAGCTGAGGTCAAGCAGTATCCTGCTGGCAAGAAGCTGCACACTATGATTCAGGTCATGGAGCATGTCACTCCATTCAGCATTAGGCTTTTAGGATTGAGAATGAGCCTTGAAGTGTGCATAAAACACACATGTTTTGCCTAAAATTGTTTTGGACAGGAAGATGAACTATAAACATTTTCTTTGTGTTCATTAATTTTTATTCTTTGCTTGTCTCTTTCATCAGTGCAGCTCATAAGAACGATTTTCTCATGGTAGCAACAACATTTCTCTCTTGGTGTCCTGCTGCGATTCAGTGGGCTGAGAACTTTTTAGAAATATTTCAAGGCAGTTGATTTGAATGTGTGCCTTTCTTTGCAAATCTTTATTGCAGAAAATAAAAAAGAGGACTGAAATGCTTAAAACGCGCATCAGAAATAGCCAGGAAAACAATTGCGATGCAACTTTGCAGTTTATAAAAATAGGGGATAGTTTCAAACAGACACATTGCTTATGACTTGCTCATGACTGTAAAGAGAACTCTTAATACAGCACTTTCTTTGAGTAGATTATCAACACAGATCAAAGTAAGTAATTGTCACTTGAAATATGTATATCCTGACTGAGCAATAATAAAGAAGTGTAATAACAGACACTTACAAAGCCGAGAGTTCTGGTGTTGGCTGCTGGGCTGCAGACCCATTTGCTTTGACAATGCATGTTTTTTTTTAAAAGGCTTTTGTAAAACTTTATTACATGAACCATTCAAAGATGGTCATCTGTGTTAGCCCACACATGCACACACGTGTGGCCATTGTGTGATGTTAATACATATTATACTTTTGTAAAACCTTTCAAAGATGGCTTCCCATGCCTGTGCATGGGCACGCATAGGTGACAATCTTGAAGTGGTTTCCAAAGCCGTTTTACATGATGGCAGCTGCTTACAGTGCTCTTGTAGGACGAGGTACACTGGAAGCCGCAGCAAAGTCCAGGTAGCAGTGTCTAGGAACTGCCGGATCACTAAAGCATTTAAAGAAAAGTTATAATGAAAAAAAGGGTTGTTTTTAAAAAAACAACAACACATTGACCCAACAGTCCCTGGCACCAAAGGGGGCTATTTGGATGACAACAGAAGGGAACCTGTGGCAGAAGTGTGCTGATCCATTGCTAATTGCTCTATGATCTAGTAGGAGGAAGAAAAATAGGAATGCCATACAAGAGACCAATGAATGAAGAGGGCTGATTGAAAGCACCTATTTGAACGTATGAATATTTTTTAAGGATTTTTTTTTTTTACTCAAAAGCTCATCCTGTTGCCCGCCCTACAAAACGCAGATAGAAATATATTAACATAGAAATCAATGAAAACCCCTTCTTGGTACGAAAAATGGAAATGAATCTTCACCTGCTGTGTGCTTGCTTTTGCATAAAGTGATACCTTATTTGTGGTAAAAAGATACTAACTGCACCATCTTTTTGACCCTCATTAGACAACAATTGTAGGTGCTAATTCTGGAAGTAGCCTGTGTTTTTCATGTCTAGTTCTACACGTTGGCTATTTCATTTAGCAAGGGACGAGCCAACTATCAAGCATCCACTCTGTTTGTCTACTCCTGCAAGCACATCACATCATACCTGACATCATTTAGGAACAGGTAGGAGGGAGACTTAAAAAATAATGTAGAGAGTGGTTAGTTTCCCCACAGGCATATATTGAAGTGAAGAAGATTTAAGAGGAGAAAAATAAAATACGGCCTTTTTGCTTTAAAAAATAAGATTTTTATGGCAAAACCGATGGTTGGCATTATGCATAATTACCCCCAGGTCCCTTATGTCCTCGTCCCATTCATTGACAAAGTGGAGATAACCATCTCCCGACAGAAAAAAAGACCAGAGGAATGCTGGGACCCAAATACTGCCCCTCCCACCGGGAGTACATAAGCAGTACTCACCCAGCATCCCGCCTGTTCTTTTTTTCTGTCTGTCGACAGAATGGACTTGGATTTGCTGGTGCTGCTCCTGCTGGACTGGAGTGGCGGTCTTCTCTCCTCCCCTTGCCCGGCTGCCTGGCTGTGCGGGCGCGGGGTTTCCTGGGCTGTCTCCCAGCCTGCCGGGCTTGCTGGGAGTCAGTCTCTGTTCCTGCCGGAATCCTGCCTGGTCGCCCGGCCCTTTGCGGCTGGGGCATGGGTTCACGTTTCCTTCCGGGTCGCGGGCGCGTCTTCCCGAGCCTGGCCGGGTGAGACGTGCCTCGCTTGCGGTGTTCCTGCCGTTTCCCCTGGATTCCTGCTGGCAGTCGCGGGGGTGGGGGCCTTGGTGCTGGTGTTGGCCCCCCGCCCCGGGGTGAGGTCCGCTTGGCGGCTTCTGTTCTTTTTACGCGCTTCTGTGCCTCGCACTCTGCTGCCTGTAGTCGCGGGGGTGGGGGCCTTGGTGCTGGTGTTGGCCCCCCGCCCTGGTGTGCGTTACGCTTGGCTGCTTCTGTTCTTTTTTTATGCACTTTTGCGCTACTGTGCCACGCGCTCTGCTGCCTGAAGTCGCGGGGGTGGGGGCCTTGGTGCTGGTGTTGGCCCCCTCCCCGGGGTGAGTTCCGCTTGACGCCTGCTCCTCGGGGGTTGGGCCAGCCCTGGTTCCGCCGTTGTGGTGGTGCGGGTCGTTGCTGTTTCTGGCTGTGTTCTCCTGCACCTTGCGTTGTCTCTCCTCCTGCAGGCGGCTGGCTCTCCTGTGACCCTCGCTCATCGTTTCAGCCTTTGGCGGCTGCTGTCAAGTCTGCCGTCGTGTTGGGCACTTTTAACTCCTGTAGCCTTTTTTTGGGTTTGCAGGTGTCTTACCTTGGGGTTCTGGACATTGCTGCAGTTGCTCTGTTTTTCCTTTCCAGGGTCCGGCTCGCGCGCCCCCCCTGCGCCTGCTGTGCCCGGGTGGTGCCCTGGCGGCAGTCTGGTTGTGTGTGTATGTGTTTGCTTTCTGCACCTCCGCTGCTGTTCCCTGGCTGTTTCCTGCCCGGTGCTGGCACCCCGTCCCTGGGTGGTTGTGCCTTTGCTGGCTCGGGGCTGGTGCGGGCGGTGCAGCGCTGCGGCGTATGTCGGGGTCCTCGTGGTCCCCCGTGCCCTTCTCGCTTCCTTCCTGGCCTTGTTCTCTCTGTCGCTGTGGTGGGTGCCTGGTGGTGTGTTTTTGTCCGGTGCTGGTTCCTGGCAGCATGGCGCCTCTTTGCTATTGTGGTGCATCTTGGCGCTGGCCCTGCCGCCCCTGTCTCGGTGGCAGTTCTTTCTTGTTTTCCCAGCCCTTCGGGGTGTGCCGGGAGTGCTCGGCTGGCGTGCTGGGTGGTACTGTGTTCCTGCCTCTCTTTTTGGCGCGGGGGCCGTGGCGCTTGTCCTCCCGGGGTTCCCTCCGTGGTCCTCCTGGGCCTGCATTGCCGCCGTGCTCCTCGCACTTTGTCTGGCGGTTGTTCTGCGGCTGTTTTTTGTTTTTCTCCCCCTCGCTGGTGCTTGCCCTCTCCTGGGCTTCTGCTGCCGGGGTCTAAAGCCCCGCTCTTTTCTGTCGTGCCTGCGCGGTCCTGCTCCTCGTGGTGTTGCTGGTGCAGGTTCCGTGGTCTCGCCTTGGGTGGCTGGGTCCGCGGTGTGGTGCGGTGTCCGCTTCCTCCTGGTTCCCGTGGGCTGCGTCTGGTTCCTCTCAGGTCTTCCGGGTGTCGTGCCTGGTGCTCTGTGCGGCGCTCTCACCCCGCTGTCTTCGGTTCGGTGTGGGGCTCTTTTCCTGCCTTCGTCCCGTTCTGTGGGCTGGCCTCCCTGTGTTTCGGGGTTTGCCTTTTGCTGAGCTGCGTCTTTCCCTGGTGCTGCCTCCTTGCGGGCTGCCGGTGTTTGTCCCGGGGCCTTCTGTGTGCTGGGGTTGCTTCATGGGGGCTGGCTGGCGCTCTCCGCTGTTGCTGGCTTCTGGGGTTTCCTTGGCGTTGTCCTCGTGTTCCCCTGCTTTTGCTGCGCGCCTGCTCTGTTTCCTGCGCGTGTCTTTGGCTGGCTTTGGGGGGTCCTGGCCACCCCTCCTTGTTCGGCCGCTGATGCTGCTCGGTCTGGTTTGGGTGTCTGTCGGGCCTGAGGGGTGCTGTGCCTCCGGCCTTGCCGCCTGTCGGCGCTTGTTCTCCTTTCCTCTCTGGGGTTCGCCTTGGCGGGCCTGGTTGGTTCCTGGTTGGGGTCCGCCTGGGGGTGCCTGGTGCTGTGGGCTCCTCCGGCTGGTGTGGTTGGGCTCCGGCTCTTCCTTTCCTTTGCTTCCCCCCCCGGGGTGTGTTCCCTGTGGCGGTTCGCCTGTTTGGTCCCTGGGGTTCGTGCCGCTGCTGTTTGGGCCTGGCTGTCTTTCGCTGCTGCCGTGTCCTTGGCGTTGGCTCCTGTTTTCCCCTCTTCTGTGCTGCAGTTCTTCCAGTTGCTCCCTGGGGGGGTCTTGGTCTCGTCTGGTCCCCGTCGTGGGTGCCTGGCTGGGGTCCGCCGGGGCTTTCGGGCTCCTGCGAGTTTTTTGGTGCCTGTTGGTCGCTTTCTTCGGCCCTGCGTCCTTGCCTGTACGCTCTCTGGGTGGCCTGTCATGTCGCTCCGCTGGTTTCGGGCCGTCATGATGGGTCCTCCTGGGCCTGCTCCTGCCGGCGGTTCTCTTCCCGGGCTTGCTTCACCTGTGTTTGGGTGTCCGTGTTTCTGCCTGCTCCCGGTGTCTCCGTTGTGGGCTGTTGGAGTTACCCCGGTGCTCCTTCTTTGTTGGCCCTCTTCCTGCTGCCTTTTTCGGGCCTGTGTGGGTCCTGGTGTTCGGTGCTTCTGGGTTGGCGTGTCCGGGGTTGCCTCCTGTTGCTCCTGGCCAGCCGGCTTCCTGCTGGTTTGGCGTGGCCTCTGGCTGTGCCTCTTTGGTTTTGCTGGCTGTGCTGTTGCTTCTCGGCCGGCTGTGGGGGGGTGTTTGCTGGGCGTTCCCGGTTCTTTCCTGGTTCCGTTTTCCTGGCTCGCTCCTGTCTTTCCTTTGCTTCCCCGGGATCTGCTCCCGGTGTGTGTCTGTTTCGGGTGTCCCCCCCTTCTCTTGTTGGGGTGCGGTTCTGTGGTGTTCGTCGTTGCCTCTGTGGGGTCCGCCCTCCTGGCTGCGGGTTGTCCGGGGTCTGCTGCTGGTTGGCCCTCTGGCTTCTCTGCTTCCTCCGGTTTACGCTTGGCGGTTTCCTGTTTGTTTCTTCTGACCTTCTGTGTGGTCCGGCGGTGGTGTGCTGGGGAACTCTGTCGGCCTCCCTGCCCTTGGCTTCGGCCTTTGTGCTGCGTGGGTTCCTTCCGCTCTCTCCGGCGTTGGCTGGGGTTGGGCCTGGTGGGTTTCGGGTCGCGGTGCTGTGCGCCCTGGGCCCTTTTCCGCTGCTTCTGCCCTGGCTGCGTGCTGGGCCTGGGGCGGTCTTTTGGCTTCTGCCCCGGCTTTGGTTCCTCTCTGGTCCTCCGCCCTCTTGGCACCTGTTCTTGTCTGCCCTCTGTGGTTCAGCGGGTTTGTGCCTGGTTGGTTCCTGGTTTGGGGTCTGCCGCTTTCTCGGTTGCCCTGGGCTTGCGCCCTGCCCTGTTTTTCCCTCCCTTTGGGGTTGGGGATTTGGGGTTGTGGCCGTTGTCCCTGTCCCCGCCTCTTCGGTTCCGGGTTATTGGTGTCCTGTCTTTGCTGGCCTCTCTGTTGTTTGGTCGGCTGTTTGTTGGGTCTTTCTGGGGACGTCTCTGGCCTGTGGTCTTTGGGGTTGGCCTCCTCTGCCCCTGCTGCTCTGGGGTTTGGGGTCCGGTCCTGGTTCGCTGCTCCTGGGCTCTCACTGGGGCTACTCCCTCTGGGCTGTGTGCTTGGTGGTTGTCCTTTGGCGGCCCTGGTAGTGCTGGCTTTCTTTCCTGGGGCCTGGCCTCCTCTGCGAGGTTTGGTTGGCTTTGTCCTCTGGGCTCTCTGGGGGCCGGGTCATTCGGTTTCCTGTTCCGGTGCCGGGCCTGTGTTTCCCTCCTTCCTTGTTGGTCTGGGTGCTTGTGCCTGCGCCCTGTGGGCCGGTCTTGGATTCTTTCTTTGGCCTTCTCCGGGGCGGTCGGGGTTTGCTAGGTGTCTGTGTGGCTGCCGGGTCCGGTGTGCCTTCCTGGTGATTCTGGGCTGGTCGGCCTTGTCCGGTGGTTCCCTTGGCCGTCTCCTTTTGGTTTTGTTTTTTTTGGGCCTCGTTGCTCTGTCTCCGGTTTCTCTGGTTGGCTGGCTCCTTGTTGTGGCTCTGGCCTTCTGTTTTGTTCTTGGTTGTTTCCGGTCCTTGTTGGTGTCCCTGCTCTCTTGTTCTGGGTTGCTGGCCGGTTGCTTCCTGCGGCGCTCCCTCCTTTCTGTGCTCCCTTGGGTTGCTGCGTTTGGTGTGGTTTCCTGGGTGCGCTGGTGGGTTCGGAAGGCTGGTTTTTCTGCTTTGGTATTCTTCACTTTGTCAATGAATGGGACGAGGAAATAAGGGACCTGGGGGTAATGCTCTATTACTTACCGGTAATCTTCATTACTCCAGGTCCCGTTGTCCTCGTCCCATTCATACGCCCCTCCCTCCCTCCCGGGCGGCCGGCCTTCCTGTGTGGGCTTGGTTGTACAGGCGGGATGCTGGGTGAGTACTGCTTATGTACTCCCGGTGGGAGGGGCAGTATTAGGGTCCCAGCATTCCTCTGGTCTTTTTTTCTGTCGGGAGATGGTTATCTCCACTTTGTCAATGAATGGGACGAGGACAACGGGACCTGGAGTAATGAAGATTACCGGTAAGTAATAGAGCATACCTTACTTCTGCTCCTTTGATCAGCACTTTAAAGAACCATACCTCTGCAATGCTTTTACTGAAATTTAGTCAAAAGCCAGCAGGAGTAATGTCCATTTTAGGTCTAAACTTGAAAGCAGAAACTGATATTCAAATATTTTTCAAACTCAATGGTTAAGTTATTACAATTAACTATGAACCTCTCCATTCATCAATGCCAAATGCAGGGCACTGTTTGGCACAATTAGGTCAATATGCATATTTCTACATTTTTTATTTTTTTTTGTCAATATTTTTTATTAACATTTGCATTAAATCACAGCCGATTACAATCAATTGTAGCTTATATCTCATCAGATCTAACGTTATCCACATCTCTGCCACACAGAACATTACATATGTACATAATCGTGCCTCTGTAATTCCCTTCCCCATGCACAACAAGGTACGTATAATCATCCCCAGTCGTACTTCCATTGTATTTGTCATTCGCTCAGTTCCAGATCTGATTCTTCAGGAGGAGGGGAGCACAGGTTCCCTCGATACGTGTTCCATCTACCCCACACCCTTGTCCATTTTCGTGGGCACCCCCTATGAATGAACACTGTTTTCTCCGCTATCATTGCGCTGTCTAGGTCACGACACCACTGATGATGGGAGGGGACTGTCTGTGCCCCCCAATGTTGAGCAATGTTCCGTTTTGCAAGTGCGATAGCCATGGTCGCCCAGCTCTGCTCTGCATGGTTAAGGTCCGTCGGCTCCCACACATTGAGTAGACACCTCCTTGGATCCGGGAAACCCCAAAACCACTCACTCGCGTGATCGTGTCTGTGACCGCCCTCCAATATGGAGTAATGTGGGGACAGTCCCATAGTGTGTGATAAAAGGAGCCCGCCACCCCGCACCCTCTAAGACAGAGCGGTGAGTCAGCCCTCCCTATTTTATAAAGAGTGGTCCTGGTATAATACGTTCTGTGCAATATTTTAAGTTGCACGAGCTTCAGCCTTGCTGGGATTGCCACCTCCCGCGGGGATGCCAGGGCCTCCTGCCACTCTTGCTCATCCATCTCACCTATCTCGGCTTGCCACTTCTCTCTGAGACTGTGAGTGGGATCATGGTGGTTGTAAATCAATTTGCGGTATGTTAAAGAAATCGCCTTTTTAGCGAGGTAATCCGTCAATAGTCGATCTTCGAGTGGCGAAGACTCGGGGAGGTCAGCTCCGGGGGGTATAGCCTTTGTTAGTGCGTGTTTTATTTGGATGTATCTGTAGTACTCCGTCCCTGCCATCTGGTATGTTGCTTGCAGCTGTGCAAAGGTGACTACTCCCCCTTTTCCCACAGGTCCCCCACCACAGAGATGCCTATGTGGTCCCACCGGGAGAATCCTTTGCTAGTGCGTAGCTTGCCCAACCTGGGGGTATCCCAGAGTGGCGTCTGTTGTGTTATCACTCCCTCCCAACCAAGCGCCCGCCGCGCCACATACCAGATGTGCACGGTGTGCGCCGTGGGGCCAATCAGTGCTTGTTTCCGGTTTTTATCGTACAGGGCACCCATGATACCATCTGCGCCCAAAGTGTGCCTATCCATACGTAATGCTGGCTCCTCTTGTGGAGCGTGGAGCCATTGATTGATCACTATAAGCTGTGAGGCCCAATAATATAACTGGATGTTGGGTAGGGCAATTCCTCCGTCATACCAACTCCGTGTGAGTTTACGCATCGCTATCCGTGGGGGCTTCCCCTCCCAGAGGAGGTGTCCCACCTCTGCCTCAATCGACTTAAAGTAGGAGTTAGGGACAGGAGCTGGGGTGTTTTGCAGTGCATATAAAAACCTGGGTAAAGCCATCATTTTGAACAGTGCTGCCCTCCCCAGTAGCGTCAGCGGCAAGGAGTGCCACCATTTCACATCACTGCGGAGTCTTTTCAGTGGAGGCAGGAGATTTCGCTCGTAGAATTGTGTGGGGTGAGGCGTGATGTGTATGCCTAGATATTTGAATCCGTCCTCTGCTAGCGATATCTCCACACCCGGGGGCAAACGTGGGGGTGGACCCTTAAGTAAGTAGAGCACCGATTTCGCCCAATTAATGGCGTACCCGGAAACTCTGCCATAGGATTCGCAGATGTCAAGCAGGCGTATGATGGACCCTCGAGGGTTTGCCATATATAACAAGATGTCATCCGCGTAGAGGGAAATACGGTCTTCCCAGCCCTCTGCCCACCTTAGCCCACGTATTACTGGATCCCACCTTATCCATGCCGCCAGTGGCTCGAGCACCAAAGCAAATAGCAGCGGGCATAGGGGCACCCCTGCCTGGTGCCACGTCCCAAGGGAAATTCCTCTGATAGCCGTCCATTGACCACCACTTGCGCCAGGGGACTCGCGTACAGCAACCTAATCCAGGCGCAAAACTTGGGCCCGAAACCAAAGTGCTGCAGTACTGCAAAAAGGAAGGGCCATTCAACTCGGTCGAAGGCCATACTGGCGTCCAAGGAGAGAATAACCGCGTCCTCCTGGATAGTGGGTATTCTGGTCAGCACACCATGAAGCCTCCGGAGATTCATTGCCGTGTTTCTGCCCGGCATGAAGCCGGATTGGTCTGGGTGTATCAGGGTCGTGAGATGAGGCTGTAGTCTGGCTGCCAACACTTTTGCAAGTATTTTCGCCTCTGCATTAAGAAGCGAAATCGGGCGATAGGAGGTACAGTCCTGTGGGGGCTTTCCGGTTTTGGGATCGTAATAAGTGTTGCGACTCGCTGGTCTCTAGGGAGTATTCCCATCTCTAGGCTGGCCTCATACATCTTCAACAAGTGGGCGCCAACATATCGGATTCCTTCTTATAGAGTTCTATCGGGATACCGTTGGGACCTAATGCCTTACCAGACTGAAGCCCTCTGATGGCTGCACTGATTTCATCCACCGTGAGGTTAGCTTCCAGCGCTTGTACATCTTGCGATCTTAATCGTGGCAGACGTATGTCTTTAATATATGCCAAATTCTCTGCTACAGAAGTCGTGGCTACGGGGGTGTACACTTTTTTGTAGTGGTGTGCAAATGCTGTGACTATGTCGTTTGGATCTGTGAGTGTCTCCCCTGAGGGCAGCTGGATCTGTGCCACCCAACGGCTGGCCCGTTCTTTTTTATCTAACCAGGCTAGGAGCCTGCCCGCCTTGTCCCCAACTTCATAGATAGTGTGTTGTGTTTTTGTGATTTTCCCTTTAGCACCCTCCCATACATAGTCTCTATAGGCTTGGTTTGCCAGATTAAGGGAGTGGGTCGTGTGATCAGTGGGGTCAGCGGCATGTGCGCTTTCTGCCCGACCGACAGCCTGTTCAAGTTCCTCCACCTGTAGTGTTTGTTCTCGTTTGTGGGCCGTAATTAAGGAAATAGCTTGTCCGCGGAGGACTGCTTTATATGCTTCCCATACCGTGACCGGGGAGGCCACTGAGTGCGTATTTTCTCGGAAGTAATGTTCAGAGGTCTTATGGAGGCATTTCCAAATTTTGGGTTCTTTTAGGTATCCAGGATGCAAGGGGTATGTACGTCTTCTACCCATGAGGTGCGTTATATATGTCATGAATATGGGGGCATGATCTGAGATACCCCTCGGGAGGTGTTTGATCTCTAGTATTCCTTTCATACTGGTGGGGGAGGTAAATATATAGTCAATACGCGATAGGCTATTATGCGCCCCTGAGTGGAAGGTGTACTGGCGTGCTTCAGGATATCGTGTGCGCCACGCGTCCACTAACCCGAGCGCGTCCATGAATTCCCGGAGGGGAGATGAGTTTGTCCCCTGCTCCCTGTGTGGGCATCTATCTAGTGTCGCATCAATTGCGGCGTTAAAGTCGCCCCCTATAATTAAATCCCCGGGTGGTAGTGCCAACAGAAACCTACCGAGAGCCGGGAGGGCGAGACTGTGGAGCGCCGGAGGGATGTATACCGTCACTAAATTGTATGGTCGACCTTCCCATTTACAGGAGAGTGCCGCAAAGCGCCCCTGGTCGTCAGTCCAAGTCTTGATTTTTACTAGTGGGCAGCTTTTCCTGATTAAAATTCCCACCCCCCTGGAGCCTGATGTAAAGTCAGAGTGGACCGCCATTTGGAATCCCCATCTGTCCAGCGCCTTAGTAGCCGTGCCGACCAAATGCGATTCTTGGATAAAGGCTACTGATGGGGTGTGTCGCTTGAGGTATTGTAGTACTACCCCCCTCTTTATTTTGTTACACAGGCCATTTACGTTCCAGGATATAACCGTTAAGGGGGAACTCGGTGTACGAGAATCTTTGGTCTGTGAACGGGAAGTGCTGTGCGCTACGGTTCCCATGGGCTGTGTGTGATCGGTTGACATGGGAACAGTGGGATTTTACCTCTGTGTGGCACCGTCTTTGTGGCAAATTGTACTGGCTGTGAATGCTCTCTTGTAAACAACATAACATCAACAAACTCAAATTTGAAATGCACCCCTCCCTCCACCCCCCACCCTGCTCCCCTGCAAGACGGATTCCCAACTACCCGCCACCCCAACCATGCAGAGTGCTTTGATCCCATAAACAGTACTTGCGTGCGGGAGGTGAAGTCCGAGATGTCCCGTGAGGTCCCCCATTGCCCCCAACCTGTGTAGAACTGAGCCGTCCTCATATCAGCGTATAACCCCGGCAGCCTCCCAGAGTGGACCAGGGCCGGCCGGCCTGGTGCAGTGGCGCGGTGCTGTTCATTGGGGCCTCAAGTCTCGCCGCTTTCTTCCAGCGAGTCCCTCTATAATTGAGCGACCTTCTATTCTGGATGCGGCCCGACCTCAGCATCCAGTCCTCCCCTGCGGTGCATCCTTTTCCTCGTCGTCCTCTCTCTCGCGCGGCGAGGCCTCCTGTGGTGGACGTCTTTGTCGTTGTCTTTCTGGTCGTCCCGCATTTCCCACCTGTCGCCAGCCTTCCAGCCAGTCATGCGCCTCCTCAGGTGTCTCGAAGAACCAGGTTTTACCATCTGCTACCACCCGCAACTTTGCCGGGAACAACATAGAGTAGGTGAGTTCTCTTCGCCTGAGTTCCTTCTTCACCTCAAGGAAACTCCTTCTCTTCTTGGTGACTGCGGCCGTGTAATCGGGAAAGAATGATATCACTGAGTTCATAATGCGCAGCGGCGGAGCCACCCGCGCCGTCTGTAGAATGGTGTCGCAGTCGCGAAAGTTAAAAATGCGAGCCAACACGGGTCTGGGGGGAGCCCCAGGCTTGGGCCTACCCCCCGGTACTCTGTGCGCCCTCTCGACCGAGAAGAAGCAAGATAGTCCTCTCGGCTGGAGCCTCGTCTTGATGAGCTCTTCAACGTACAGGTCCATCGCCGGTCCCCCTTCGCTTTCCGGAATGCCCGTAATCCTGACGTTGTTACGCCGAGAGCGTCCTTCCTGGTCGTCCAGCTTCGCCGCAATGAGCCTGTTTTCTGCCTCTAGCTGATTGACTTTCCGTTGCAGGGTGGTAGTATCTTTAACCAGGGACGTTGTAACACTTTCCACCTCCGTGACTCTCGTGGCCATTTTCTGAAAGTCGGTGCGGAGGAAGGAGACGTCCGCCGAGATTGATCCCACCGTTGTCTGGACACTGGTGAGTGCGGACATAATGTCCTGTAGGGTGACTTCTGACTGTCCTTCCTGCGTGGGGGCTTGTTCCTTGTGAGCAGTCTTGTCAGGCAGGGCCGGAAAGTCTTTAGAGTAGGCATACTTGTCTAGCTTGAGTTGCTGCGTTGCACGCTGGCCCCTGCCCCCCATTTGTGTACGCTTTACGGGCCTGGGGTGCCCAGTCGGAGTGCGGAGCAGTATTTGCCGCTGCCTGCAATGTAATTGTACATCACACCCGGCCTTTCGGTTTTCCCGCTACGCCGTTGAGCCGTGACAGTGGGGGGACAGTAGGGTAGGCCCGTGACTGGGCTCGGGGGGTGTCCTGAAGCGTCGTGGCGCCCAGCGGCGAGTGGTGTCTCCTCGACCTGTGACACCCGAGTGTTGGCACCACGTCCGGGGCCGTCCGGCCGGTATACTAAAGCGCAAGGATCTGGCCAGTACTTACGCGCTGTCCATAAACTCTGGGCCTCCCTGTGTCCACGTGGGCAGCGATGGCCTGTCTCCTGGCCCTGCGCGTCGCGCCCTTCCAATCTGTTGGTCTGCGGTGTTGGCGGCCAGGAGTGGTGCCCCCCTGGTTCTGCCCGAGTACCTCTATACGTAGGTGGCGGCCGTCCGCCCGCGCCCGGTCACTCTGTCGTGCGTGCTCCGCCGCTCTTTCTTCACCTTGTCCGGGAATGGTGCCGGGGCCCGCACTGTCCTCGGGGCACTCTACCGACAGGGCCGCCCACTGTTGGTTGGTCGTTCAGTTAACTGCCACTGTGCGTGATTTACGGCGCCTGCCGTCCCGGACGAGGCCACCGCGATCCTGGCGCCGTCGCGCTGGGCTGTAGTGCTACTCGAGGCCGCTGCTGCAGTCAAGCAGCTAGGCCTCACACTGGTCGCGTCTCTGGGGTCGCTCTGCAGCAGTATTCCGGTCTCCAATTGCGATCGACTGATGCCCCACACGTTCCGGTTTGGGAATTTGGGCTTTGGGGTTGCTGCTTAGTACGGATTAGTGTGCGGATTGCTGGGGGACCTCTCGGTAGTCCCGGAGCTCCTCTAGGCTGCGGCCATCACGCTCGGCTGCAAGCCACGCCCCCCATATTTCTACATTTGATTCATTTATTTGTACAAGAAATTTCATCTGCCAAAGATACTGACCGATTTTTTTTTTTTTAAGAATGTGTGTGGCATGAAGATCCTTAAGTGATATTAACTTTAAACAATGCAATCTACGTGGGTGTCGATCTACTCCTACAATCGGTATTACTCTCCACTTTTATGCTGTTCACCATCTCTCAGTGGACGTTTTCACAGTGTTGTATACCCGCATGTTACCACCACCTCCAATAAGGGGGTGAAGCTTCCTATGAATTAATTTACAAGTGTAAATATATTATAGGTAACTTTTTAACTGTTGGCGGAGATCTCTGCCACCGGAGTCGAGCTCTCCCTATGGGAAAGTATATGGCAAAATAATATAGTTTATTTATTTATTTTTAAATTATTTTTTTATAAAAATTTATTTTTATTGCTAACTATAAATCCAAAATAGTTTAAAATAATTAATGTAAGTATTATTCTAATAAAATAAAACATTAAAGTGCATTAGTAACT
This sequence comes from Calotriton arnoldi, assembly GCA_963921515.1. NCBI lineage: Eukaryota > Metazoa > Chordata > Amphibia > Caudata > Salamandridae > Calotriton > Calotriton arnoldi. The sequence goes on along the minus strand of CAWUFW010024788.1, from coordinate 7,520 downwards.
CACGTAAATGTGCATTAAATAATAAAATAATTTAAATATATCAATTTAATTTACCAAAAACATTTTCAAACATTTTTTACATTTTATTTAAGTTGCAGTAAACACAGTTACAAGTTACTTATTTCAATAATTTGAATGCCTTTTATATTTTTTAAAATATGTTAAAATTGTGCTTGGCTAAATGAAATTTAAATTAAAAAATTACAATCAATAAATAAATACATTTAATTTTTAACTGTGTAATCTGGCCCAATATTCCCATCGAGAGAGTTCTGGTGACAAAACTCGAGCCCACTGAGTGTTTATATTTGACACGTTAACCCCAAGTTACTGGATATATATTTATTTTATAACATGATTTATTAATTGATTTAAGGTAAATTTAGAAAGATGTCATCAGTGATGTCACTGACCATGTCATGAATGATGTAATATGTGACGTCATCAGCAGTGCATTGCGGGGGCGCGAGTTATAGTTAGCTGAACTAACTATAACGGTGGAATTTCTATGGTTTTGTATGAGTGAAATGTCCAACTAACTATAACGTCCCTGAAACCTATGGTTTTTTCAGTGAATTTCTAAGGTTTTTAAATGCTAATTTCTAACTATAACGTGCCTGAAACCTATGGTTTTTTCAGTGAATTTCAAAGGTTTTTTAAATGCCAATTTCTAACTATAACGTGCCTGAAACCTATGGTTTTTTCAGTGAATTTCAAAGGTTTTTTAAATACTAATTTCTATCTATAACGTCCCTGAAACCTATGGTTTTTTCAGTGAATTTCAATGTTTTTTTTAATGCTAACTTCTACTTATAATGTTCATTTAACCTATAGTTTTTTCCGACACCCAAGAAGGACACAACACCCACTGCCACAACCCTCAGGACCTCCCCCCCGTACCACCGCTCTCCCTACTGTAATTTTTTTTTTTGTAATTTAAACTATATAATGTCTTCTTGTTTTTTAAATATTAAACAACTACATACAGTATGAAAGGGAGCCCAGCCCAGAGCCACATCTGAAGACCAACACATGTCATAGACCTACTGATCAAGCAGCTCCAACACCCAAGAACACCACAACACCCACCACCACCCCCAGGACCCCCCTCCCTCTACCACCGAGGCAGCGCAGAACAAGACAGCAAACTTTCTGAAAATGGCATGGCCCCTCAGCCACACAATAGCTGAATATTGGGACAGGTGTGAACAAACTATATGTGAAGGAAGCAATTCACCCATGTTTAACAATGTACACGATGCAAAGTGTAGCGGTGATGTGCTGGACACATCTCAGTATGCAGAACACACACCTCTCCATGTGCACAGATACTACTGGTGCTTCTAGTGTTGTGGACAGTGGACCCAACCATGTTACGTCAAACACTAGGGAAGATCTCAGTCATGTAGCTGTGTCGTCCCCCCCTGTAAGCATAAGCGTAACCGGAGTGGGCTGGTCCGACGTACCCCACTTCAGCGTAGGAGTGTGAATAAATAGGCCGGAGCTCTGGGCGTGGTTCACTTGTGGGAAGGCCAAAGCGTCTGCCAGGGCGTGCCCCTCACCCTGCCACGAGGCCGCCGACGTGACCGCCAGCCTCCTCAGCCGATCGCTGGCTTCCGCCACACAGGCCCCCAGCGGCACAGCACCGCGGACTTATGTCTGTACAAACTACTGCCTTCAATATACACTGCGGACAGCAAGGCTCACAATTCAGATCGAGTCGCGATTGCAGATGACGCAGTCCAGTAGGCAAGCGACATTGCTCAAGTCAACAACACGTGGCTGTGGGCCCTTCCTGACCACTGCCTCCGGCCTACACTGCGGTCAGTAGGGCTCACAATTCAGATGGAGTCGAGATTGCAGATGACGCAGTCCAGTAGGCAACAGACTTGCTCAAGTCAACAACACGTGCCTGTGGGCCCTTCCTCACCGCTGCCTCCTGCCTCCACTGCGGTGAGTAGGGCTCACAATTCAGAGCGACTCGCGATTGCAGATGACGCAGCCCAGTAGGCAACAGACATTGCTACCAGTGCGGCCAGCCCGGACCACGCATCATTGCTGACTGCGCACACGCTAAGTGCTTCAAGTACCACTAACTCTGTGCAGCTCAAGTCAACGCCACGTGGCTGTGGGCCCTTGATGACTGCTGCCTCCGGCCTACAATGCGGTTAGCAGGGCTAACAATTCAAGATTAGTGCCGATGCAAATTGTGTAAGAGAGTATAATCGGTTAAGAAGACTGTATGCTCCCAATCTGTGCAGCTCAAGTCAACGTCACATGGCTGTGGGCCTTTGCTGACCGCTGCCTCCGGCCTACACTGTGGAAGACCGGTGACACGTGGTGCCACTAACCCTGTTCAACACAAGCCGGCGACACGTGGTGCCACTAACCCTGTTCAACACAAGCTGGCGACACGTGGTGCCACTAACCCTGTTCAACACAAGCCGATCCCACATGTGGAACTGTGTCCTGACTCCTGAATGGCAGTGACCCCAACTTCGTGGCAGCGACCACAGCACCAGACTCCCTCCGATTAGTGAGGTGTATTTGCATATGGAATGCCAGCGACACGTGGTGCCACTGAAACTGAACTACGAAGGCCGGTGGGGCCACCAACCTATGCACGTGGCTGTGGGCCCTTGCTCACCGCTACCTCTGGCCTACACTGCGGTCAGCAGGGCTCACAATTCAGATACAGTCACGATTGCAGATGACGCAGTCCAGTAGGCAAGAGACATTGCTCCCAGTGCGGCCCGTCCGCACCAAGCAGCATCACAGGCTCATACATTCTCAATCCTTCTGGTGCCACTAACTGTGCACCTCAACTCAACACCACGTGGCTATGGGCCCTTGCTGACCGCTACCTCTGGCCTACACTGCGGTCATCAGGGCTCACAATTAAAATTAAGTCTTGATTCATTAATTACAGAGTCCAGTAGGCAAGTAACTATCACAGGCCTAAAACCTACATAATATCCTTTTAGTATCCTTGCTTCAAGAACTTTTTTTATATCAGTTATAGCTTTAGTACAATCACCAAATTCATCTTCAAGTGCAAATGAACACTCATTAGCAGTCTACACTGCGGGCAGCAGAGCTTGCAATTCGAATTTTGGACACGTGGTGCCACTAACCCTGTTCAACACAAGCCGCGACACGTGGTGCCACTAACCCTGTTCAACACAAGCCGGCGACACATGGTGCCACTAACCCTGTTCAACACAAGCCGATCCCACATGTGAAACTGTGTCCTGAGTCCTGAATGGCAGTGACCCCAAGTCCTTGGCAGCGACCACAGCACCAGACTCCCTTCGATCAGTGAGGCATATTTCCATATGCAAGGCCGTCGACACGTGGCGCCACTAACCCTGTACAACACAAGGCGCGACACGTGGTGCCACTAACCCTGTTCAATACAAGCCGATCCCACATGTGGAACTGTGTCCTGAGTCCTGAATGGCAGTGACCCCAACTTTGTGGCAGCGACCACAGCACCAGACTCCCTTCAGTTTTATTTGTTGTTGTTTTGTTAAAATAAAATGTTTTATATGTAAATCTATACATGACTAAGATTCTTGTTTGTCCAACCGCACAGGGACAATTCCGGGCCCAAGAAGGTTGTTGGGGGTATGTTGGTAATGTGGGAAGAGGGTGTGTTACCTGCTGATGTGGGGAGAGGCAGCGTGAAGGGGTATCTCTCACAGAAAGAACTCCGGTATGTTTTCAGAAATGCCTCAGACAGATGCCAGCTGACGGACTGAATCACAAAATGGCTTTTCAATGCTTATGTAGTGTGACTTATGAACAGTTCGCGCCCAGGCTCGCAGAGGGACAACTGCGGCCCGTCCGCTCGACTCACAGACGCAGTACTACGAGCCGTCCGCTCCCAAAGGAACAGCAGCGTAGTAGCTCGCAGAGGTACAGGCACAGCAGCGTACTAGCTCGCAAAGGTAGAGAGCTGCGAGCCGACGGACTGGCTTCTAACGGCATAGCTGCGAAGTTGTGATGTTGGGCAGAGGGAGCGTGAAAGGGTTATCTCGCACAGACAGTGCTCCGGTATATTAAATTGCCCCCGGACCTTTCTTTTATATTTTCACTCGATGCAAGAAAGCGCACTTTCTGGACCAAGACCTTTCTCCCTACCAAATTTGGTGTAATTCCGTTCAGCAGTTTGACCTGTAGCCTTGTCTAAAGTTTCCTATGGAAAATCCTTTGAGAAAACACGTTTTCACACACCCCCACATAGCTACCTGTTGCAGGCGTACTCGCTGTTGGTGTGCAGGTCAGTGGTCTAGTTGTCAACATGTCACGGCCACTCCCTGAGGGCAGATTTGCACACACACCACACCCATCCGGCACATGCGTCACAGGCCATGTGACCACACAAATATAATGGATTGACAACGTCACATCCTTTATTGCCGGTGGTGACTGGATGGCGGAAGCTCCACGGGTCTCAATCATAAAGAGTCCATGAAAAGTTGCGCAGAGGGTTAGTCGCACCCTGAGCTGTATGGCCGTCAGGGGCCTACTACCACTTGGCGCGGACTTGAGTTGCACAGGGTTAGTGCCACCCGAAGATGATGTGGCCGTCAGGGGCCTACTACCACGTGGCGCGGACTTGAGTTGCACAGGGTTAGTGCCACCCGAAGCTGATGTGGCCGTCAGGGGCGAATCACTGACAAAATATCGAAAGACATATTATCGAGCTACAATTGCAGTTCGGGCTGGACTGTTCCCATGAGGCACAGGGTCAGACTGATTTGCATATTGCCATGTCTGAACTGGGGTGGCGGAGTGAGCTAAAGAATGATGATGGATTAAACCCAGATCAGTTGACTGGGGGTGAGTGCTTGCAATGTTTAACACTCCGTCCATCATCCCCTTTGGTTTTGCGGACTTGAGTTGCACAGGGTTAGTGCCACCCGAAGCTGATGTGGCCGTCAGGGGCGAATCACTGACAAAATATCGAAAGACATATTATCGAGCTACAATTATATAGATACAAAATTATCGATAACATTAATATCGACATCATATACTTATTTAAGAACCTACAAAAATATTGAAGATACAATATCGAAGTACATAAATATCGATATCACAAATATCGCTAACATACTTATCGAAATTCTAAAATATCGACCTTCATTAAAAAACATTGACTAGGTAAAAAATATCGAACACAAAAAAATCGACAACACTAATATCGTAAATTTAAATATATCGACTATATAAAAGTATAATAAATATAAAAATAAAACAACATAAATATAAATAAATTACTAAAAACACAATGCTAAATTAATAATTAACAATAACAGTTTTACTACATTAAAAAATCAATTAACACAGCAATAAAATTACTAAAATATTATTAACAACATTACTACATTAAACATTAATAATATTAAATATTACTATTACAATTCAATTATATAATATAAGATATAACAAAAGCTATTTAAATATATATACAAAATTATACATAACTTACTACTAATTAGCGTTTTCCTTATTTGGAAACTACTACCAAAACATTTAAAAAAAATACAAATTAACCAATAGAAACACTAAAAATTCAAACTAACCAATAAAATAGAAATTACAACATCCAAAACACTATATAAACAGTTAAACTTCATTCCTATTCCACACCCAAAAAAAGAAAACTAAAGAAGGAGAAATTCTACAGGAATTCAACTACAGATATAAGAAGATCAACATATACCCAATAATTAACTCTATCAAAAGTAAGTAAACTAAATTAAATTCAATAATACTAAAAGTAAAAAAATGTAATCAATAATATACATAAGCCGGCGATTAGGATGCCACCGCCACCGTGGCGGTGGCATCCTCCATTCTCAGCATTGTGGTGGGCAGTGCTCACAGCACCGCCCGCCACAATGCTGGGAATGCACTGTGTGCATTGTCATGCACAAGGTGACAGGCACCGCGCGGTGCCTGCCACCTTGTCCATGACAATGTAGGGGGGTACCATAGGTACCCCCCATGTGCACCAATACCCTGGGGGCCCGCAACGGACCCCAACAGCAAACTCCGCATGCTTCCCGCACCCATTCTAATATGGATGGCGGTGTCTAGCAGACACCGCCACCATATCTAGCCCCTGTTCTGCCCGGTCGACTGGTCGACCGGCGGAAAACCGGCGGACGGTCTTTCCGTCCGCCGGGGTCCCCCCCGCCATACTAATATGGCGGGGGAAATGGGTGGCGGGCGGAGGGAAATGTAGGGTGGATCGCCACCGCCATGTGGGCGGTGGCGATCCGCCCTACATCCTAATCACCCCCTAAGTATTTACCAACCCATCTTAAACAAATAGATTAAACAACAACCCAAACTCAAAACCAATCCCAAACCCCCTACCCACCCCCTATAAAAAATATAGAAACAAATTATAAAACAAATGTACTTTTATTTTTCAGACAAAGAAAATACAGAAAGAACATTCCACAACTAAAGAGTAAACGTCATCGAACTCAATTACATAAAGACCAACTTAGTAAGTATTTTGTAAATAAAAGTTTCTTTGTTTAAATTAAAATACATAGAACAACATATTTAATAACAATAATATATATTTTTCATAGATTAACCTACATCAAAATGACTGAAGGAGCAGAATTTATAACAAGCCAGAAAGGAAAAATGTTACTATGCTATATGGGATACACTTACACACAGGAAAAACAATTTGGATTAAAAGTTAACTGGAAATGCTGTAAATACTACTCTAATAAATGCTACGGGCGTGCTACAACAAGGGAAGCAACAGTACTGTATACTAGAGAACATAACCACCCACCAAACGTGACAGAAATAGAAGTCAGATCTGCATTGGAAACAATAAAGGAAGCTAGTACAAGTTCTCAAAAACCTACAAGTGTAATTTTAAAAGAGCAGCTTCCCAAAATTCCTAAAACAGCTACCACACAAATGCCATCTGTAGCTTCACTAAAGAGAACTATAGCACGTACTAAAAAAACTACTACTACTTTCACCCCAATTCCTAGAACTTATAGCGAAGTTATTATAAGTCCTGAACAAAGTATCACTTTAAACAAAGAACCATTTGTCATTTTGATAATAAAAGCAATGACAAAAGATTAATAATATTTGGAACTGCAACTAATCTCTTAAAACTACAAGAATGTCAATACTGGATGATGGATGGTACTTTTACTATATGTCCCAAGCCCTTTTTCCAACTGTATACAATACATGGGCTACATCAGAATTGCAATATACCATTAATTTATGCATTATTACCAAACAAACAGAACTCCACATACATGGAACTATTAAATACAATAAAACAAAAAACTAATGACTTTTCTCCACAAAAAATCATCCTAGATTTTGAACAGTCAATGATTAATACTATATTAAAAACACACCCCCATACCTGCATCCAAGGCTGTTACTATCATTTTAATCAGTGCTTATGGAAACACATGCAAAAATCAGCACTAAGCATTGAATATGCAACTAATTCT
>CAWUFW010024787.1:0-54747 GCA_963921515.1 Calotriton arnoldi | reverse complement strand
ACGATACCCGGCGTAAAAAAATCCACCAGGCATGGAAGCGGCAAAAATCCGCCCGCACACACCGCCTGAACACCGACCACGCCATTATGAGTACACAAACCGAAAACCGCCATCGGCGGAAAAATCACACAAAATACCGCCCGCCATCGTCCGAGTCGGAGTCAAACCGCCCGCCACGGACGGAAACACGCACGACAACACAAAACCGCCCGCCCACACGGCCGACACACCGCACGTGAAATTACGATCGCACCGCCATGAGCGCGGAAAAACAACAAATATACCGCCCGCCAGCGCAAACAACGCCGATGAGAATCGACACGGCAGAAGCCATGGCGCCCACGTACCTGCACAGAAACCATCCGCACACAAAACCAATAGCACACAACATGGCCAACAAGTCCACACAGCAAGGCACACACAAATACACAAGCACAGTACACATCCCGAAAACACCCCCCGGACAAACAAAAAATACAAAGGCCAGAACCCCAGACACAACACACCTGAAAACAACAGACCATGAGGACACACCCACATAGGTGAGTACAAAAGCAGCACTCCCACAGACCACAACCCCTTGCTACATTGCAAACCAGAGAGGAGAGGAGAGGACACAGTGACACAGCAAGGACAGCAGCACACCACAGAAACGCACACATCACTACCACCACCACCACCACCACCACCACCACCACCACCAAACACCGGCACCACAAACCCCCTGCACATTACACAACACACACCGCACCAGCACCACAAACACCATGGCACCACAAAGGATGCCCAAGTTCACGCCCATGGAGCTGACGGTCATGGTCGACGAGATCATCAAGGTGTACCCACAAATCTATGGGAACATGGTCCAGCACACACCACTAGCCACCAGAAACAGAATGTGGACCCGGATCGTAGACCAGGTCAATGCAGTTGGGACCCTGCCCAGGAACAGAACCGAGATAAACAAACGTTGGAATGACGTAAAGAGCCTGGTCAAGAAGAAGGAGGGCAAAAACAGAGAGCTGGCTGCCGTCACTGGCGGAGGGAATCCCGCGCTCTTTAAGACCTTCAAAGCGTGGGAGGAGAAGGTGCGAGTCGTAATCCATCCGGAGATCCTCGCCGGATTAGCAGGGGAGTGGAGGCTGGTAAGTACAAACTAATGTATACCAGCACACCGCTATGTACTCACATGCGCAACTACCATGCCACAGCTCCCAGGGACAAACACCCCCATGTCCAGCACACAATACACAACACATCACACACACATGCAACAGACACTACCACACACAGCCCAAACCGAACAACTGTAAGATGCGTGGGGACATGTGTACACTAAGCCAGCCACGTAACCACCAACAGGTCCCCAAATATGCCAGAAGCGCCACAACGAGCACCCACCACACCCATGTGTCCGCCACAGCTGCACTAACCGACAAGTAACAGGTAAGTGGCAGGAACACAAAGTGCAGTGGGTGGGACGGTGGACAGCCCAAGTACAACACACACCAGGCCCCAGTCCCACAGCACAGCAAGGAGGAGCATCCCCCACACCCCACAGCCACGTGTCAGCCACCGCAGTGCACAACGACAGCCGAAAGGCAGACATCACGGTCCACAGCAATCGGTGTCAGTGGGTGTACAGCCACCCCCACGACCCACTACACCCCCCACCCCCACAGACCTGCAACATGGAGCACCCCCGCTTAGAGCCATGTGGCATCCAGTACAGTGCACGCACGAACAACTTGCAGGTGGGAAACTGGACAGGGCTGGATTACTGGAGGCATGAGGACCATAACACCACCAACACATGGGACATGTCACGTAGCACACGGACACGCAGCACCGCCCACCGTCACGAACAAGTGAACAATGTGCACACGGACATGAACAGCAGACTCACACCCCACATGACCCATCACAGACATAGCAACACCCAAGGAGCCACGTCTGCATGCACAAGCCACACTGAATATAGTCCCACACGGCAGCCACTGTGCAACTCATCACACACAACCGAAACACCATTGAAGTCCTGTCCATGTAGCCCCCACTGCCTGTCAACCCCACACCCCACAACTACGCCTATGTAAGACAAACAACACTAGACGCAACAGAGCGGAACAACAGAAATGCACACGAACACCACTGAACCCATCAAACTCACAGACACACCATGCACATACAACATACCATCCATCCCATCCGTCAGCCCCAGTCACATGAAAGGCATGTCATCCGCACAGCTGCCACACATACAGCAGTCACGCTAAGACACATGCCCATGACCAACCATGTGCCAGAAGTCAATTAAGCGCACGACACACTGTGAGCAACAACACACAACATGGGCCACACCCCCCGAGCACTGCAGTGATGCACATGGCACAGGGCAGCACGCACACCAAGGAGATGGGACAACTGCAATACGTTGGCTGGCACACAACTATCACTCACTCATAACGATGCGTCCAATGCCATGTCCAGTAACCACAACAGACAGCAAATATGCAGGGCATGTCAGGCATGCACACACCTCAGACCATGCACTGTCATGCTGCCACAACACATGTCACGTTCGGCACCCATGGCTCACAGCATGTACCCCAAAAGCATATCCCCTCCCAAATGCGAATCTGGGGCATGGCCCCCATGTTGCCATATGCGTTCCTAAGCGTTCCATTTGAACCCCAAAAGCATATCCCCTCCCAAATGCGAATCTGGGGCATGGCCCCCATGTTGCCATATGCGTTCCTAAGCGTTCCATTTGAACCCCAAAAGCATATTCCATCCCAAATGCGAATCTGGGGCATGGCCCCCATGTTGCCATATGCGTTCCTAAGCGTTCCATTTGAACCCCAAAAGCATATTCCATCCCAAATGCGAATCTGGGGCATGGCCCCCATGTTGCCATATGCGTTCCTAAGCGTTCCATTTGAACCCCAAAAGCATATTCCATCCCAAATGCGAATCTGGGGCATGGCCCCCATGTTGCCATATGCGTTCCTAAGCGTTCCATTTGAACCCCAAAAGCATATTCCATCCCAAATGCGAATCTGGGGCATGGCCCCCATGTTGCCATATGCGTTCCTAAGCGTTCCATTTGAACCCCAAAAGCATATTCCATCCCAAATGCGAATCTGGGGCATGGCCCCCATGTTGCCATATGCGTTCCTAAGCGTTCCATTTGAACCCCAAAAGCATATCCCCTCCCAAATGCGAATCTGGGGCATGGCCCCCATGTTGCCATATGCGTTCCTAAGCGTTCCATTTGAACTCCAAAAGCAAAGTACAAACCAGACCCAGGATGGGCCAGGAGCCCGCATACACCAGAGTCACAATGAGTAGGGGCAAAGCAACACACCCATCGGCATGGCCAATCCGTCCCATGCCACATGTGCACAGCACACAGTCCCATTGCCTAGCACACACAACTACAGATGCCACAGCCACACACTCGCCTCCGGGAAACCCATGTACGAGATTGCACGAACTGCCAATGTCAGACGACTAATACATACTTCGCCAGGTGCAACACAATAACAAATCTCATTCTCTCCACAGGTGACGAACTGCTGGACACTGGGGATGGAGACAGCAGCCAGCACAGCCAGCCTACAAGCCCCCAACGAGGACACACGGATCTGGAGGATCTGTCCACCTCTTCGGACACGGACCACCAAGCTGGCCCATCTGGCGTGGCAGGGCCCAGCCGCTCCCCAGGACCCCTCCTACCCACCAACCCATCATCCAGGGATGCTGAACAGTCCCAGTCCCCTGCTGCCACTGTCGTTGCGGCCACACCCACGGTCATTGCGGCCACTACCACTGCCGCAACCGCCACCATCGCCGCACCGACCACCACCGCCTCCACCACCACCACGTCTTCGCTGGCACCAGCCCCAGCGCAGGTGGTGGCCCGGCCGACTGGATCCACCCTGGGAGCCACAGCGAGGACCGTGGTGAGCAATGTGGCTAGTGGGCAGGGCCGGTGGCAGCAGGACTGGTAGGAGGAGCAGGGTCAGGGAAACGCCAGCCTCCCCTGGGAGCCATGCCCTGCCTCAAATGGCCAGAGTCCTTGGGGCCTATGAAGAGGCCCAAGGACAATGGGCCAGGTCTGCTACTGACACGCGGGAGGTGCTGGGGGTGCTGAGGTCCATGGACGCCCATATGGGCCAATTCGTGTCCCGTATGGACCAACTCGTGGACCTCATGGGCCAGCTGGTGGTGGCGGTGGGGTCACAGGCAAGGCCAGCAACACCACCTCCGCCACCACCTGCTAGGGCGCAGGGTCGGCCAGCAGTGTCCACTTCCCCTGCGTCCACAGCCAGTGAGCACACCTCACCCACCACCAGCAGGTCGCCACCACACACCCCCTCCCAAACGTGGAAGGGGCCGTCCGAAGAGGAAACAGATCTCCCGGGAGGACTTCGCACGCTCCAGTCGCAAGTGAGGCAGCCAGCCAGCCTTCCGCCAGCCTTCCTTGACCAGCCACTGCATTGACTTGCTCTACGATCCCACTCCACACAGCCAGCTGGATGGCATGTGTGTGTTGGACTATGGACATAGAACCAGTGGGTACACCCTGATCATCACGCAGCCATGACCGACAGCTCATTGTCACTGCACGCACCACTTTTGTCATCACCTTACACACAATCACATGTCACAGTTTGTAATAAATGCACCTTTTTCACTAACTGCTGTTTGTGCCCTGTGTTTTATTTGTACGGAATACAACGGCCACCTTGGGTGGAAGGGCACCTGATGCGTGGCATGGCAATGGAATCCGGAGGGCCTGTAGGGACCTAGGGGTGGGAGACAGAACAGGAGCACATTCAATGAGTGTGTCACACACCCATCACACAGTACATGTCAACAACTACAAGCAATGTACACACATTGCACAGAGCAATAGGGCACAATGCCACAGTCACCAACAGTGGCATACTACCCTGGCCATGGAGCGTTGACACACTGCACGCAGTGAACATACGGCCACCCTGACACAGCACACACACACCTGCATAGATACAGACACATCATCCGTCGTACATGGACACTCACCGTCAAGTGAAGTAGCGGGCGATGAGCTGCTGGCGCACATTCCCAGCTTCCTCCTCTCCGCTGTCCACCTCACTCGAGCTGTCCTGGTCTGCGGGCTGGGGCCCTGGTTGATCTCCGTCATCCACAATGAGGGGGATCTGCTTCCGAATGGCCAGATTGTGCAGCATGCAGCACGCCACCACTATCTGGCACACCTTCTGTGGGGAGTACACCAGTGCACCCCCGGTGTGGTCCAGGCACCTGAACCTGGACTTGAGGAGGCCAAAGGTACGCTCGACCACACGTCTGGTCCTCCCATGTGCCTCATTGTATCGATCGTCTGCTGGGGTGCGAGGATTCCTCAATGGACTGAGCAGCCATGCCCCATTCGGATACGCAGAGTCACCTGGGTGTGAGGGACACAGAGAACCGTTGCTATTCCAACTGGACAGGGGACAGCATCGCACAACCAGCACGCTACACCACTCCACATACTCACCGACAATACAGCCACGATCCTGTTGCAGATTGGCCATCAGTCGTGGCAAGATGCTGTTGCGCATTATGTGTGCGTCATGTGCCGAGCCTGGAAACTTGGCACACACGTGGGTGATCACCATGTCCGCAAGGCACACCACTTGCACATTCAGGGAGTGCGTGTGCTTCCTGTTGCGGTACAGGTGCTCAGTGGCCTGTGGTGGAACAAGGCCAACATGAGTGCAGTCAATGGCTCCCACGACGTGTGGGATTCTGCCAAGGGCATAGAATGCACCCTTCACTGCCGCCAATTCACGAGCCCTGGGGAATCTGATGTACCTGTTCCGGTACAGCATCATGGCTGCCAGTACATCCCTCAGCACCTTGCTGAACATGGGCTGGGACATCCCTCCTCCACTGCCCACTGTGTGCTGGAATGACCCAGTGGCGAAGAAATGCATGGCGGCCATCACCTTAGCCGTGGGGGTGACAGCAGTCGGATACACCCTGCGGGGACGGAGATGGGGCTCTAACATGGCACACAGTCGATGCAGAGTTGGCCTGTCCAGCCGAAACTTCCTGATTACCTCTGTATCGTCCATGTCCGCCAGCAATTGGTATGGGCGGTCAATGTTCGGTCTCCGCCTGGGTTAAATGGCAGAGGACACATGTCAAAGCAACACGGCACATAGCAATTTCGCATACACATCACTGACATGACTGAGCAAGCACATGAGCCACAGCCCAGCTGTCAAGCTGGGACGGCACGGCCACAATACACTTACACAGGTCTCCCAACAATGGCAATGGCAAGTGAGACATACCACTGCCATGTGCATGCACATGGGGATCTAGGCCCCAATGACTTGCGGGGCGTGCTGATGGGGACTGACTGCATATTCGTCAAGCGGCAACGCCACGGCAACATGAGTGTCTGCTGAGCATGGAACTGCTTCCGAGGCTGGATGAGTATGGCACACGACGACGACGATGTGGGCACGGGCTGAGCGGCCAATACAAGTGGGACCTGTGGCACGAGGGGATATGAGACAGTAGTAGGTGTCAGCACTGCACCCTATGTACAGCACTGTACGGATCACAGCTCCCGAAACATTGACTGGTGTCCACATTGACAGCCCCATGCCAAGACGGCTGTGTGCTTGCAGTCACACGTCACAGGTGAGAGGTTACATTGCACGTGCCAGGTGGCAGACGTACATAGTGGGAGCTGGCATGTGTGTGCATGTGTCTCCTGTTCAGGATCCACCAGATGGGCGCTGACTCTGTACTGACCATTGGACACAGCATGTTCCGTGGAAGGCTTGTGTGTGTGGGATGGTGGCACTGGATGTGCCTCCGTTGGGTGGGGGGCCATGCACAGGGCGGGTACGTCGATGATTGCGCATTGTTGGTCACGGTGGGTGCACCAACTAAGATGTGTTGCCCTGTGTTCAATTCCTATGTCCGCATGATGATGGACTGTGGATGTGGGCAGACTACACATTGGTCGATGTGCTGTCTATATGCATGTGCCTTCACACCAGGCACAGCTGCCCCTGCACATGTGACCCCTGCTGGACTCGCTGCTGGGTCTGTGGAGCTGATGCACCTTCTGCGCGTGGGGCGGACAGCTCTCCTCACTTCCCTCATTGCGCATGTCATGTCTTTGCCGCAGGTGACATGGATCATGGAGGGCCCACATGTACGCGTGGGTAGGCTACACATGATTGTTCACTGGTCGCCACCCCCAGTCAGTGTTTCGAATGGGAAGGTTGTCGTGCTGGTGGTATGTTCGATGTGGCGGATGGGCGGGCCTAGGTGCGGGCTTACATTCCGGACATGGGGGGTAGTTGGATTGGCGACTAGTTGCAGTACACACGGGACACGTCTCTTCCTTTCCACATCTGGGTCATCCCTTGTACTAACTGACAGTGATACAGTCATCTTCGCCCCAGCCCTCATGTCCTCCCCTCGCCCCCCAATATGCATGCTCACCTGCGAGGCTAGCGCTTGCACAGGCAGCCCCAAGCTCGCACCAGAGAGGGCAAGGAGTGTATGTGTGGGTCCAGTTGCACGAGTGGGCTGTCTCAGGGTATGATGTGTGGCGGGACGCCGTCCACCTGCGTGGTGCCCCAAATGGAGACCCGGCCTGCATGGACTATGCATCACAGTCTTCGCCTTCCGGATCCGCCACCTGCGACACCCAGTGGCTGTGGCTGCCCTTGCGGCCAGGCCGCGTCCGTCTGTGGCTGATGGCCCACACATTCACTCTTTGGCCTCTCTGGGGAGGGCTCGGGGGTGGTGGCGCACGCGCTTGCACTTAGTCGCAATGGCATGTGGCGTGGTTGGTATGATGGGCAATGGATGGGATGGTGCGAGCCACCTCCCGTGACGTCAGTGCTGCTCGTGCTGTGGTGCGTCCCCCTACACTTCCATTTGACTTGTGCCATGCTAGACGTTGAGGTTCTATTGCCTGCGTGATATGACCAGGAGGAGCGCGAGGAGACCTCTCACACACCATGCTCCACTGCCATCCCGTGCCCTGTATCGCCTGTGCGGATTGACTATGTTGGGGTTACACCTGGTCGACTGGGGCTGTGTGTGCCTTGTCAAGGGGCATGGCGGGCGCACAACAGGATCCAGCTTGTCCACAGAGGGTGGGCTGAGGTGCGCCTGGTACCGCCTTGTACGTGTGCCCGGCTGCTGTGCACACACGTGTTCACTCCCCCCGACAGGTGTCCTCTCACAATGCCCAGGGAAGCGGTGGTGTACTGTTCATGACCCCTCCCAACACGGCGTGCTCCAACTTGGCATGTGCGCATCTACCCGTCGCACCCACCCACCTGAGCACTGCGTCCATACGACTTCACACGACACATGTGTGTCTTCCACAGTAGTGCTACTCATTTGCGTTGACATCCAATACCAGTGGACTACATGGTCATGTCACGACTGCCGTGTACTTCACATACTCTCATCCTCTCTCATTCGTACTTGTGAAATGAGTCAGCGGAGACAGTTTTGGTTTCAGACATTATATTGAGTCTTCTGTCCTCTGTGATGCAGTATAGTGGACACTACTGGCAGCGGAATACATGTTGAGGATATACTGAGCATGATTACAAATGGGATAGGGTGTGGGGTTACATCTGCTTGGCCAAGGCTGTGCTAATGTACATTTACGTATAGCTGCGGAGCTGCGGACTTTGACACAGACGGTATACATGTAGCCTACCAGACCGCTCGGCATCATGGGCACAGTCCATCTCAGTTCCATGTGACAGGTTTGCTGCGGTTGTTCCTCATGCACGCGTGCATGTGAGATGACATCAGGGCATGTGCTTGCGTGCATGCAGCGGCGTGCCACTTGTTGTTGCACTGTGGTGGTTACTGGACATGTCACAGTCACTGGGGTCGTGTTGTTGTTGTATGCACTTGTCGTCCATGCAAAGGTCCTGGTATGGGATTCCCGGGGCGGGGGTGGGAGGGGTGCAGCACCCACAGACTCCAGGCGACCTATTCATGTCCACTGAGCGGTGTGTGTGTCCATGTGCGCTGGATCCATGTCGTGTCCTGGTTGTTCGTGCAGTTCCGTCCATGTGGGTGCGATGCACAGAGCCCATGCCACTGCCTCCCACGATGCATGCGGTGTTCCTGGATGTGATGGGGAACAGTGTGCATGTCCCGGTCATATCCGATGTCATGGCGATGTCGTTGATGGTGTGGTTACAGTTGCCGGTCGTTTGGTATGGCTGTTGTGGTGGTGACTGGCCAGTCCGTGCGGAAGCTGAGCATGGGTGCGGGGTTGGACTTCATAGGTCACTCGGGGAACCTGCGTTGTGGTCCGACGTATTTACAGGTTGTCAGGTATGCGATGCCGTCCAGCAGGGCTTCCATGTCATTGGTGGTGTACATGTTTGCCAGCCAATGAAGCGGATGGTGGCTGTAAAGGTGTTGTTCGTAGGTTGTCCCTTGGAGGACCATGATGGGGCATGCTGGGTGACATTCGATGTAGCTGTTCTCGATGATCCGTCGTGTGGAGGCACAGTGGTTCCATTTCAGTGCGCGTGCGATGTTGGCCACATACGCCATGCCCCCATAGGCAGAGCAGGCCCTGTCGTGTGCGTCCAGAGGGAGGAGTAGTGGTAGCAGGTCCGCCTTCAGACATGCCGGGTTGGAGAGGCATATCTCGACGGGATGCTGGTAGGGACACCTCCGACAGTAGAAGACGGGCATGACGCAGCTGAACAATGTGATGCGGTAAGTCAGTCGGTAACTTACGTTCAGCAGGGACAGGAGATCGCATCCCAATGTATGTATCGTGTTGGTTTGGTACAGCTTGAGCTGTTCGGCGTAGTTGGGTAGGTGTGTTGCGGTTGCCATTTCGCAGCGGTTCGTAGAGGTGGCGTGCTCCGGCTGTGTGTGCAGTCTGCAATGTGCACGCTCCGGGGTTGCTGTGAGCTCTGTGTAGTCGTGGGGAGACAGGACTTGTGTTCTGTTGGCTTGTTTGGAGGACACGGGCCCTCTTCCCACATGCTTCTCAGACAGTTCAAAGTCGGTGCTGTGTGACTCCTTCCAATTAACTTGCATGTGGCCGACATGGGGGAGTGTTTTCTTCTTTCTTCCCCGTCCGTTGTGTGCTTCTGTGATATGCGCTATCTGCCCTGTGGTCGGTCTCCTCGGCATGCCTGTGTTGGTCTATTCTTGGACAATGGCTGTATTCACCGGCTTCTGTCGTAGGGCTGTGGTTTCGGTGTTGGAATGGAAGGTCATTCAGTGCTGTCTGCTCTCCCTTGTGTGGGCGGCAGGCTGCCTTTCCGCTCTGCGTTGGGCCTTGTGTGTGGATGTAATTCTTGGGCCACCTGTTGTCGGTCACCGGGCTCTTTGGTGTTCCGTTTCATGTGTCTTGTTCATATGTGCAGGGTGGTATGGGTTTTTCAGTGTGGTACTGGCGTTCCTCTTCCCGAAGGGGCCCTGCTTCTCCTAGTTGGTGTTGCCGCCGCTGTGTGCTTCACCATGTTTGTTACACTGGGGTGTGTCCTGCTGTTGCGTGACTTCACTGACATGTGTGCGTCGGTTGTGTGGCGTTGGGTGTTGTCCGTGAATTGGGCGTTGGGGACATGTCTGTGGCCGGCCTGTCACGTGTCATGTGCGTTCGGGGTGGGGCTGGTGTGTGTGCTGCTTGGTTGTGTCCCTGTGTCTGTGTGCGACGCATGCATGGCGCTGCGGTTGGCCTCTGCGTTGTGCGCATGTGTGGCGGCGTCATCGGCGCTTTGGGGCCGTGACGGGGTGGTTGGTTCCTAGTCCCAGGTGGTGTGTACACATGTGTTCTGCGATGTTAGGATTTGGCCTGTGTGTCATATGTGGATGCAATGGTGGATGTGTAGTGTGCACGCGCTGGTGGGGGGTTGTCCGCTTTTTCCGCCCTTGCACTGTGTGCGCTGTTTGCGTGCACTTGTTGTGTGTGTGCCTACCTGCGTCTCCGCGGTACGTTGCGTCCTTGGTGGTGCATCAGCAGAAGCATGGGAACGGCCTGCAGTGCTGGATTCATGCCCGGGGTGCCGCTTCTTCGTTGTCCGTGCTCTGCGTCCGTGTTTCCGCCTCTCTTTCACGTGCGGTGTCTCTTGGCCGTGGGAGCCGTTTGTTTGCGGCATCGTAATTTATACGCCGGGCGGGACGTGTTTCGTCGGACGGTGTGTGTCAGTTGGGCTGCGCCGCTACGTGTGCGGGCGCACTTTGATGGCGGACGGTGTTGCTGGCTTGCCGGCGGTGTTTGGCCTGCTTTTCGCATCGTAATTGGGCGGGCGTGTGGACTGCTGCGTGCCGGCGGTAACTGGTGGTTTTTGCATCCGCCAGCACGGCGGTTGTGCTTCCGCCCGCCATCGTAATGGGCCCCTAAGTGTTTGGGGGTAGTGTTAAGAGTTAGTTAGGGTAGTATTTGTTAGTTAATTATATTTTTCTGTGTTTGTTGTGTAATCTGTATTAGCTATTTTAGGGTACTTACGGTAGGCCTTATTGTAATATATAATATTTTTATGTATTTTGTATGCCTTGTATAGGAATTTATGTTTTTAATGATATACAACTGTGTATTTTAAATATTATTTAGGTGGGTTTATATGTTTTTCCTGTTCGGGTTGTTATTTCGGATATTATAGATGGTTATTAACCTGGATGCCTTTTTGTAAGGGAAAATAGTTGATTATTGTTTAATCAAAATAGTTTTTCCCTTTTTTCCTTGATTTTTTAGTTTTTGTGGAGCATTTGTCTTTTTTTTACAATTTTTGTGGGTTTATGTGGATTTCCTGGAATAATGAAGTCATATTGGATGTTTTATTCTTGCCTGATTTATTTTTGCAGATTTTGGAATCTTTTTGATTGGTTTGTGATTTGATCTAAAAGGATTTCATCATCAAAAGCATAAGTGTAATTTCAGTTTATATATTTGCATTATTGGGTGGCAAATGTTATTTTATTGTTGTTATTTATGTAGTTTAATTATATGTTACTACTTTTTTATTATGTTGGGATATGTGTGTATGTGAAAGAAATGTGTTCGATTATTTAAACCTATCAAAGTTGTTTTGCTATGTATATTTATTTAATAATATCAATTATTGCAATTTTTAAATATCTGGCCGGGGGACGCGCTAGTTGTTTTTGCCTGATTGAGGAGGGGGACCCCATCTCCCACTTTGCTGCACTGCACTTTCCCACCAGGAGGCAGCACTGCCAGTGACAGCGGTGATTGGCGGTTCCAGCCCTCTTAAGGACATTGACTTTAGCGCAGCGCGAGACACGCTAGTTGTTTTTGCCTGCGCTAGGAGGGGAACTCCATCTTCCACTTAGCTCTTCTGCACTTTCCCGCCAGTGACAGCAGTGATTGGCGGCTTTAGCCCTCTTAAGGGCATTGACTTTACCTTAGCGCAGGCGAAGCCCGGGCCAAGGGCGGATCCATCTGCACCCGGAGGAAGCTGGGCCACCCCTTGTGGTGTGAAGATATTCACGTTTTACAGATCAGATCCTGTCACCACTGAACAAGGGGTAAGTGAAAGGCTAATGTGATTCTGTCAGTACAAATGATAACCAGGGGGTCGGCTCGATCACTAACTATCTGACTACTGCCATGTCCGTGATTAATTCCGAGATTGAATCCGTGGAGAAGAGGTTGGGGGCCACCAGGAAATCCCGGTCACTACACACCGATGTTGAGCAGGCTGACATGTCACCAAAATCTAATACAGGTGGAAATGCTCATCACAATACAGGGGCCCATGTTAATGAAGTCAACAAAATCATTCAGGACTCGGGGAACTGCTGTGTGCTTGTGGGGGACTTGGATATTACTACAGTGATGATGGAGCACCAGCCCCAAACTAGGAAAAGCTTAAACTCTTACATTTCAGCCTCTCTGCCAAATAAAAGAAAAAAACATGCTTGCGCGACAAAAAATAGTGGGGAGAAGCACACTGTTCCAGATCAGTCTGTAAACAAGGGGGGGGGGCTCTGAGCCTAAGGATCAATTTGAAGTGCAAACTGGATCAGTGGGTGAGGTAAATGCAGCGAGTCCCCAGGGAGATTTCTGCTACCTCGAAGGACTCCTCATTAGACTACTCACCCCTATGGTCATGGTATAGCAGAGTATCGACAGGACCCTGAAGGAGCTGATTATACACGTTCAATCCATAGCATCTGACCTGCCCACAACGTGAGGGCGATTGCCTTGCCATGTTGAGACTGCATCTCCAGATACAACTGTATCTATGGTAACTGTTGATGAAAAGGAATTTCTGCAGACTAAACTGGCAGGTCCGGCCACCCCAAAACAGCCTCCCATAGCGGTTTGTACATGGCGCCCTACAAGAAAGAAAGATCCTTCACCAGTATCTAATCCTCCCCCACTAGTAAGGGCTGAAAGCAGAAACCCCCAGATCTTACACCTTCCCCCGGAGTGCACTCCATATGTAGTTGTCCTGATGAATGTCCCCCCCATTGGACCCAGTACAACTGGAATCAGATCAGCAGTTGAAGAATAAGGTGATCCACTGGTTTGGCACTACCCTCAGGTGTATCAGAAATTAATTTTTCTCAGATGGAATATTTGGAGTTTGGAGGGTGCAATGGGTGGGTAAATCCTGCAAGGTGTATCCAGGTGATTGTGTTGTAATCAATGTTTGGGACACAGATTTAGTGGGGTTAATCTTGGAGAGGCTTGGCAAGGACTTGCCCAAAGAATACATCTGTTCTCTTTGGGTTGTTTTATAAACCAAGATCTAAGTATATTCCGGAAGGCAGCAGGAGTTTTATTGTACCCACATATAATTACTTTGCTCCTCTGGAAGAAGTTGACTGACTGCCTTATGGATATTTCACCTTGCCCCTAGATGATGCACTCATGGGAAGTACTGGCTGTGAAGAGCCAACAAGTACCAGCTTAGACCAGGCTAACCCAAATTCCATCTCTTTCAGGGCATCATAGTGGTGGCCTTCTAACTCTTATTAATACTACCTTGGCAGCTAAGGGGATGAATTCTTGGGTGGATACCCCTTTCTTCCAAATAATTTGTCTGACCTTGTTAGGTGCACCCTTAGTGATACTTATCAACTTCTATCACAATAATTTTGTCAGTAGTATTGTACAAATTGTTGAGTCACTTGATTGTACTCTAGCTATGGTTTTAGCAGGCTTGAAGGAGGATTATGTAAGAGTATGGGGGAGGGGGCGATTTCAATCTCAGACTCTGCCCTATTACTGATGATCATGTTGGTGTCTTAGCAGATCTCGATTTCTCTAATCTCTCGCGTTTTGTCCATATCCTTGTTGTGACAAACTGAATAGGCTATGTCATGACCTTATTATTGGTAGCGATGTATCATATCAGGCAACTTACACAGGTAGAGGCAAGGGATCTATATTCAACTTCATCGCATTGTCCAAGATATGGGCCAGAAAGGTCTGTAAGTTCCAGATTTTCAACAGTGTTTTAAGTGATCACAATCCGCTGGCTCTAAGTTTAAGTGAGGGCTGCCCTTGGTACCTGTGGATAAGACGGTCTGCCCGATCAAGTACACTAGAAATGGGGGAATACAATGGAAATGGAGGGATGTTGAACTTAAAGATTTTTTAGCACAGCTGGTAAGGAATCCCAGGGAACAGTTTGAGCTTTGTCTTAGTGACAAACTCGATCTGGGGCTATTTTTGGGTGCCTTCTCTGAAATCTGCAAGGGGGCTATGGAGCAACAGCATCACCACTCACAGAGGTCTAGTAAATGGTTCGATAAGACTTGCTCACGAGCTCACAGCGGCCTTCTACATGCCCCTAAAACCTACCCACAAGATTTATTAGACATCAGGAAATTTAGGTGCTTTATAAAGAAGCCATTAAGCGAAGGAAAGAGGTAGTCAGAGTGGAGGCATGGGACCAGCTGACCAGTGCTGCTGCCAGGAATAATGCAACCCAATTCTGGAAGACAGTTAATGCTTCCTTCTTCTCAAGTTGCCCCAGCAGTGGCATAGAGGTATCTATTCCTGAGCACGATTAGTTAGATATTTTACTAAACTGTATGATTTTAATGAACAGGTACCAACCGAATATAGCCCTGATATAGATTTAGCCAGCCTAGCAAGTACAGAAGAGCTAACAATCTCACTCAGGATGTAATTTCCGCGATAAATAGATACCCAAGCCACAAAGCACCAGGACCATATAGGGTCCCGGTTGACCTTTTTGAAGACAATTTGGCCTTTTGGGCCCCAATCTTGGCAAATGTTCTCAGAAGCGTGATCAGTGCTCTTCCCCATCATTCTTGGTCAAAGGCAACTATTGTCCCAATTTTCAAAAAAGGGGATGGAAGCGACCCTCACTGCTACTGATCAATATCATTAATTGATCCTTCAGCAAAGATATTGGGCAGAGTCCTGTTAGATCAATTAGAAAGTTGGGCAAATGAAAAGTGCATTTTAACACCTGCACACCTGCACAGTATGGTTTCAGACAAGGCCTAGGGACGGCAGACCAGTGTTTGAACCTTCATCTAGTATTGAGTAAATATGTGGTCACCAAAGAGGGTTGCCTCTTTCTGGCGCTTACGGATATAAGTGCAGCCTTCGACAATGTTCTATACTCGAAGCCAAGTATTTAGTCTTATATCAAATACCACCAACAGTGCACTCCTCCTTCGTCCAATTCCTCCCTGCAACTGTCACTGACGCTTACACAGACCTCCAAATGGAATTACATGCTTGCGCAGTGACAGGCACTAGAATCTTAAAGTTATAACACAGCACATCCCCTCCTATTACAAAATGAAAGGCAATAAAAACAGAGTGCTATAAATAACTATAAAGAGAAGTGGTACAATGTTTGATTCCCGCTTTGTTAAAATAATCCATAGCTTTATTGGACACACAATTGTACACCATTATCGGTGATGATGGTGACCGGTAATCCTTGCCGTGTGAACACCTTATCCGAAAAACACGACACCGTGTCAGTGTCAACTTTCTCCACCACCTGCACTCTGGCCATCTCGAAAAGATATCAATAACAGAAATAATATACTTTGGTTGCTCTTCAATAGGACCCATCATCTCTACAGCTACCGTATTCCAGGGTTCTTCAGGAACAAAAAGGTCACACATATTAGGTCTAAATGTTTTGAGCGACATATCAGAATTAGCACAACATATACAATTTCTAACCATTCTCTCTATAAAGATATCCATTCCCAGCCACCAATATCCTTTTTTAACTCTTTGCATTGTTTTAACAATTCCTCCATCACCTTGCATGGTAATATTATTCCTCAACGTAGACGGTGGATCTACCCTGTCTCCTTTCCAAATTATACCATCCTCCAAAGTCAATTCATTCCTAATTTCCCCAAAACGTCTTATTTCAGACATAAGTGCACCTTTTGTAGGCCAACCATTAACCATGTACACCAACACCTTTTGTAGAAACTCATCTCCATCGTACTCTTTCATCCACATTTCCTAATCTACAGCCGGAACACCATGATCATGTACCCATGCTATATGATACTCATCCCATTCAACACTCATATCTTCTTTAATCTGCAAAGGCATTCTGGACAAGAAATCTGCTATAACATTTTCTTTTCCTGGTACATAAACAATCTTATACATAAAATCTTGCAGTCTCATAGACATTCTTGCTAGGCATACAGACGCTTTTATCATACGCTCCATGGTAAGTAATCTGACCAAAGGTTTATGGTCGCTTCATAACAAACATTGCTTAGCCCACAAGAATGATCTAAAGTGCTCCAGCACCCACACGCAAGCTAGGGTCTCTCTCTCAATAACTAAGTATTTAATTTCGGATGGTGTTTGAGCTCTTGAGGTATATGCAATAAGAACTTCCTCACCTTTTTCCTTTACTTGTGACAATAGAGCACCTATTCCCTTGCAACTTGCATCGGTAGTAATCACTCAACAAGTTGGGATCAAAACCACTAGAAGCTGTAGCTTTAGCAATGGCTATCTTAACATCAGCAAATTTTATTTGACAGTCATCGCTGTACTCAAACTTGCACTTATTCTTGAGTAACTGGTGAATATTAAAAGTTCTTGTGTAATTTTTGTTTTCACATATTTACAATAAAATTCTGCGAGACCAAGAAAAGATCTCACATCATCCTTACTCACTGATTCTGGTGCTAGTTGAATTGCCTCTTGTAAATCAGGTTTGGGCTTGACTCCGTCCATACTGGCCTAAATAGGTAACAGATTCTACTGCTAACTTGTGCCTAGTAAATTCTATGGCCAAACCCCTCTCATTCACTATTCCTAACACTTTCTCCAAAATATCATTAGGCTCCTCTTTGTTTTTCCCATATATTAGTGTATCTTCTTGGAAGCATTCAACATTTGTCACCTTTGAAAATAACTGGTGCATCATACGTTGAAAAACTGTTTCCACAGAAGCAAGACCAAACAGCATTCTTTTATACTGTTAATAGCCCATTGGTGTAACAAATGTAGTGTATGATCTGCATTCCTCCTTTAGGGCAACCTGATGATAAGCTGCAGACAAATCTATAGTAGAGAATTATTTTTACAAGAGCTAGCATTTCTGAAATTTTAGGCAAAGGAAATTGATCTACTAGTATATTATTTAAATGGTGCTGATGAATGCTCAACCTAATTTTTCCGTTACTACGCCTGTCTATTACAATGGGAGAAACCCATTCAGAAGACTTGACTTCTTCAATAATATCATCCTTTACCAGCTTCTGTAGTTCTTTTTCAACTTCCTCTCTTAGTAAAACAGTTATATTTCTAGCCTTGTGTATTTTCCGTACAGCCTCCTTTTTAAGTACAGTTTTGTGCCCAAAATCCCAGTGTTTCCCAATTTTACCACTAAACACATTGGAAAATTTATGTAACACACTCTGTCCTGTACTTGCCCTTTCATCAACAATCATCACAGGTTCTGGGCTATTGTCGTTCACTATCATGTTTAAGCGACCCTAATCATACCACCCTATTACAGAGGGTCCTCTCTTCACTAATATATTTGCCCATAACTTTATGATTTTTAAACCTAAAAGTGAGTGTCCGGTACCCTAACATTTAAATTTTCTCCCCAGAATACTCCCTCAGGACTGATGTCAGTTTTCTCCAACTCACTATCGACCAACCTAGATCTCCATACACTTTCATTAGCAATAGTGTATGGTGAACCTGAATCAGCATACATTTGCAGGCTCACCCCTCCAATCCTCATTTCACATAACGTTTTTTTCTTTATTTTTTTGTTATCAATGTTTAACACCCTAGAGGCAGAATCGTCAATATTCAAAACAAACTTGCATACATCATCCTCCTGTGTGGAATCTTCCTCACTACAATCTTCTTCTTCTAAACATTTGACCTTTCTGTTTCTCTTCTTCTTGCGCAGCTTTGAGAATTGCCCAATCATGCCACAATTAGAACATTTCTGTTTTATCGCTGGACATGATTTGCTGTGTGCTAAATGAAACTTGCTATTACAGCAGTAGCACCTTAACCTATACCTGTTTTTTCCACCTTCTTTACTTTTCTCAGGCTGCTTAACCTCAATTTTATGTTTGCTAATTTTTTTCTGAGACTGTTTGCCTGCAAGTTTACTCATGCACTCATTACTTTTATCTTTCGCTTCTGTTTGAATATCTTTAGCACTCCTACTCGGTAGCTCTGCTTTTCTCACAATCGCCAGGATGTATTTCAAATTAGCATTTCCATTAACCCACAATCTTTCTTGTATAGCTTGGTCATTTACATGCATCACCACCTGATCTCTTATTAAATCTTCTAGCAGGTTTCCAAAATTACAATCTAAAGACAAAGACCTAAGGACTGCCACATAATCATCTATAGTTACAATGGCTTCTTATTTCCTTTGAAATAAATTGTATCTTACTATACCTATGCATACCTTTGGAGACAATTAACGGTCAAAATCAACAATAGCATTTTGAAACACACTGCCACCACTCCCAGCATCTCTAGTCATTTGTTCAAAAATGTTTAACCCTTCCGGTCACATGGAATGCAAAACAATTATTTTTTTCTGCACAGGAGGCATTTTTCCTTCTTCATCTACAGTTGCTATGTAATATAAAAAATATGATTTCCATTCTGCCCATTTCATACATGGGGCACTACCAGCTGGCCAAAATGGTTGTGGAGGCACCAAAGATACATTTTACGCACTCATGTCTAAAAGAGAGGACTAGTTCTCTGTGCAAGACTACAATACAACATCCTAGCTTCACCTCACTTGAGCTTCAAAAGTAGTACATTCTCATCCCAAGGATATAAGCTTAGAAAATATTTTGCCAGGAAAAAACAAATTACCACAAGATTGTGCGCAGGAAACGAAGACTTGGGCACCAGATCCAGTCATAAGTACTCAACACCTTGAAGATACTGCACACATATGACATACTCGCTAAGAACTGCAATCGTTAAATGCGCAGGATATTTCCCCCCCAAAAAAAGAAAGACCGCTGCGTTCAATTGCAAACCATATGATTTTGAATAGGTGCATAGCTCCTTTGTGAACAGCGTTACTTCTTCCAAAATGGCGGACAGAAGCGTCACAGGGGAACGCGGCAATGGCAGGACCATGGCAACCTAAGGCGAACGCACAAGAACGTAGCAGTGGCAGGACCATGGCGAACTCAGGCGAACGTCATGGAATCCTCAAACCAATGCCCGGCAGCAGTAAGTAAGAAAATGTGCATCCAGTCGCACCACAAACTTTGTTTGCCGCAAAGAAACAGCACCCACTTCTAGGTAGAATGACGCAGGAAGAGTAGAGGAGGTTAAAGCAGCAATAGTTCCGTTTGTCTTCTTACGAGGGTGAACAGCAAAATATGCCTAAATCGCGCTAGGTCTGAGGAGTTGTGCTCAAATCAACTCGTTGCCAATTGTCAAGCCGATACTCGAATCCAAGTATGGTTGAATAAGTATTTATTCATATATTGAACACTACCAACAGTACACTCAGCCTTCGTCCAATTCCTCCCTTTCACAGAACTCTAAATGGAATTACATGCTCGCGGAGTGACAGGCACTAGAATTTTAAAGTTATAACACAGCACCTCCTCTCCCAGCTGCTTGCAGACGTAGAAGACAGGAATAGGTTTGCGCAAAATGGGGAATGCACCGCTTATATAAAGATAAGAAAGGGAATCAGGCAAGGTTGTGTGCTGCCCCCTTCCTTTTTACCTTTTATATTAATGGGCTAGAGGAATGTTGTTTGACTGAAGTTGCAGTTGACCCTTCAAGGATGGGGTCACGTCAGTTACCTGTACTTATGCATGTGGATGATGTATGAAGATGATTGTGTGCTTATGGCCCGAATGGGGTGGGGACTCCAGAAAGTTTTGGATAGCTTTGTGGCATTTATGTCCGATTTGGGTCTTGCTACGAATAAAACCAAATCTTATGCCATGGTCTGCGGGTAACCATGAAGTAGACTAACTCCTTTCTATAATGGTGGCACTGCGCTCAAATGT
Source organism: Calotriton arnoldi (assembly GCA_963921515.1). Classification (NCBI taxonomy): domain Eukaryota; kingdom Metazoa; phylum Chordata; class Amphibia; order Caudata; family Salamandridae; genus Calotriton; species Calotriton arnoldi. Next base: position 34,191 of record CAWUFW010024787.1, on the reverse strand, counting down.
GTTCCCACATTTTCATACTTCGGGGTCCCATTTGATAGCAGGGGCACTTGGATGCATCTAAAGGTGTAAGGGTTAAGCTGTTTGAGCAAACATTAGCATCCGTATTCAAATTAGCCTCTAAGATAGGGTCTAACCCCTTAGACGTGGAGAGTACCATCTGTAAAGCTAGGCCTATAGCAATTGCCACCTATGGCGCTGGGGTATGGGGGCACACTGATTATTCACTACTACAGACTAGCGAAAACAAATTTCTGCATTGACTTCTGTCCCTCCCTTACAGCATCCCCTCTATAATAATGCATGAGGAACTAGGACTACAGTATTTGGGAGATGCAGTAAGGATGACACCTATTTTGCTCTGTTTGTCAGCCTGGTCTAGGCCTGAAGCAACACTGACACAATCAGTGATTACCAATTGCTTAAACCTATCAGGGTCACACAAGATTAAATGGCTTACGTGTGTTAAAAATTAACTACGAGCAATAGGTAAGATGGAGTTGTTCACACATTCAACGTGTATCGACTGCTGGGTTAGAGCACTGGTAACAAGGGAACTCTAACACCAGATAGCTGAAAAGAGGTGGGAGAACTGAGGTTGGTGATGGCATACTTTCTCTTATGCACTACACTGTATATTGAGCCATATCTGTTAAAGGTGCCACGCCACCAGAGATTTTTCCTGTTAAAGTTCAGACTTCGCTTGGCCCATGTTTTGATGTCCTACCCCTCCAAAGTGTTTACTACGAAAGATCTAGTGTTGTGTCCATGCAACTCAATCATGCCCCAATCTCAATTGCACATGTTCTTCTTCTGTGAGCTGTATAAAGAACAGAGAATGCGGATACTCAAACCTCTTTTGAGGATTTTAAACATTAGCAAAGAGGCTCTTGCGTATTTACAACTGCTCCTCACTGATCAAGTATATGTAACTGTAATAGATGTATTTCCTCTGCTGTCAAACATAGGAGAATAGTCGGGAAAGAATGAAGATTAAATGGTTGGCTGAGGGAAATGTTTTAACAGCTTATTGTGTGTTTTTAAACTTTTTATGCATTAAAGCACTTTACTTGGATTTCAATAGGGACTGTATGGTAAATCCTTTGTATATATTGTACTCTGTAAATGGAGATATTTCCTTACCAGCTTTTTATATGTATGCTTTTATGGCTTGTTTTAAATCGAATAAAGTCTTTTGAACTTTGAAATATCTGGCTGAACAATTATTTGTTGCATATTTATTTTACTATTTAGATTGATATTTATCATTTGTTTGAATATTATATATTAGTAAAAATATGTGTTTTTGGGCACTTGTGAAACTTTACATTGTGCTGTAGTTTACTTTGGTGGTTTTAAAGTAGGGATCTTGCTAGTGAATCTAGATATGGTAGGCCTTGGTTTTTAGGAAACGTGAATACTTTTCATGGCAAAATTTGATGGATTTTGCTACAGTTGTTTTAGGTGTTTTTGGCAGGATGTGGGTCAGGGATTACTCCATTCTTAGTTCCTGGTATTTTTGTTGTTTTATGAGAATTTATAAAAATTGGTATAGCGTAGGTTGGCTTGTTCAAAGTGTTCTTTGGAATGAATTTTGCAAACCATCCACTGCATTATCTGTCTTTTCTTCTTGGGACATGGAGCTGTCATAGACATTCCACCTTGGAATGTGATACTTGGGTTGTTAACGGGTATTAGATCCTGCACACCGTTTTGTGTCCAATGCAGATTAATGAATGTATTGGCTTCAACATGAAATTCTATGATGGCGTGCACCGAGGTATCACCCTCTAAGCCTGGGTGTGTAAATAATGAGCACTGTTGCACTTGCCTACTGGGAAGTGTCCCTCGGAGTGCACTGCCTGATGTCCAAATGGAAACTTTTAAATCAACTGGAATCCAAGTTCAAAAATAATTATTCCAACTCATTATTTATTTCAAAACGTGAATGTTGTAATCTCATGAATTCATGGATTATATATATCTCCTTCATGTAAATCCATAATCGGAAATGCTTTAGAAACACAAGCGTGCATTAGCCCCAATGCATTTCGGGCAACCTCCTGCCCTTCGTCAGGGTGTTATTTCTAAAGAAACAAGAAAGAATGGCGAAATGAGGCGACACAATTCAGAAGAATAAGAATATCAATACCCTAATATCTTTGTGCCGATTAGAAATGAGCTGATGTGAAGCTTCATGAAGAATGAAGCTATGGCTGTGCTGCGATTAGTGTTGGTTGAAACCATGTGCACAAAAACGAAAAAACGACAAGATGTGCTCAAAAGATGAGGAAAAAACATGCTCAAAAGATGAGGAAAAAGTACCAAGGATGAAACGTGGTGAATTAGAGTTTGGTGCCTCGGGTGAAACATGTGTAGACACCTCGAAGGTAACAATACAGCGTTATTCATGCTTAGACTACGGTAGTGTTTGCATCACGGTAGTGTTTGAATCAAAACACCTTGATATTATCAGTGCTCAATAAATGCTAGTTGGAAAGTGCGCACTTATACATGCTTAAACTATCGTTATTAAATAAAGTGCATTATGAAGTTGCAACATGCTTCTCAAACACGGAAAAGTGAAGCCGAATTATCCGGGATGACCTCACTATTGCCAGTGCTTAATGAATGCTCGTTGAAAAGTGCACCGTTACGCGTACTCGAGCTATCATTTTGAATGAAAGTACCTTGTGAGGTTACGGCGTGCTTCTTGCATCAACTCCGGAACGCGAAAAAAGTGAAACAGAGTTAACCAGGATGGCTGCCATATTTACGTGCTCAAGATTGCGGAACATAGAGAAAGGACTCAAGCAACCTCGTCAAAAAATTATGGTGGCCATTTTAACGTGGGTAAAAACGCAGGGATGACATGACATTATCCGTCAGTGAAAAAGGACTAGATTCGCATCCACAAGGTGTGGAGGCCATCTTAACATAGGCACAGAATAAGTAAAATGTTGGCTAAGTAACAAGTGGTTGAAATGGAAGTTAATGAAATGAAGAAACAGAAGTTGATGAAACAAATGATATACATGTAGTTAAAAGTGAAATCAGTTGAGTATGAAAATAAGTCATGTGGAGACAGACAGCTAATAAAATTAAAACAAGTATATAAAGAATGAAACATTTAAAGGATGACACAAATGATATACATGTAGTTTAAAGGAATGTAATGGAGGAAGTAAAAAGTGAAAAAAGAGTGAAATCAGTTGAGTATGAATCATGTAGAGAGAGGCAGCTAATAAAGTTGAAACAAGTATATAAAGGAAGAAGGAATGAAGGACGTGTGATAAGATTGAAAAAAAGTAAATAAATGGTGATAAGTTCAAATTTGAGAAGATACTAGGATATGGAAACAAGTGTAGGACGACAGGTCAACCATAGCAACTGTATTCAATACGATTGTTGAGGCCGTGTGACATCAGAGAGTTCATCTTTTTAATCCAGAACGTTTCACGCTGGATTAAGAACTTTTGATTGTCTCTTCCTTCTTTGATGTCAACCACTTCACAAACTAGAAACCATAGTTCACTGATGTTGTGGTGGTGAGTAGTAAAGTGAGTAGCCACTACTGATTTTGGGTTATTGTTTCTAATGTTGCTTTTGTGTTCATTTATTCTTGTCTTGATCTTCCTTTCAGTCTTACCAATATATGCCAGCCCGCATGGGCATTTGAGTAAGTACACAAGATTTTTAGAATCACAAGTAGCGGTGGTAAAAAGTCGAATTTTGTATCCCTGGGTTGAATGGTTCACTGTATTGCCTTTGATGATGTTGTTACAATTGCCACAGTTGTGACATGGAATCGTGCCTTTGAAAATTTCATTACCAGTGTTGGGTCTTTTGGTTCTGAGCAGTTCTGCCAAATTTTTGCTCCTCTCATATGCAAAAAGTGGTTAATCCACAAATAATTGTTTGAAATCTGGCTCCTGTTGGAGCATTGGCCAATGTTTAAGAATAATTTTTTTCACTCCATGGCTTTCTGTGGAGAATTTAGACACCATAACTACTCTGTTCGAGGATGTTTTCCTATTTTGGGGAATCAGGAGTTGAGTGCGAGAGACTTCAGATGCCCTCTTTGTTGCCTTGCTTAGAATTTCTGTGGGGTATCCTCTATCGTGAAATCGCTCCACCATGCTTGTGAGATTATCAGAGAGTTGTACAGGATCTGAAACAATCCTTTTAACCCTAAGTAATTGGGAATAGGGTAAGTGAGCTTTTAAAGCATGTTGGTGGAAGCTGCTGAAATGCAACAGATTGTTGCGGTCTGTTTCTTTCCGATATAGGGTTGTTTCTAGTTGTTGATCCTGAATGTAAACATGTACATCTAGAAAATTAATTGACCGATTGTCAATATTGTATGTAAACTTTATCCTGTCGTTGACTTGGTTCAGATTATCAATGGCCGATGTTAAGTCTTCTTTAGGACATTGCCATACAACGAAAATATCGTCTATGTATCTTAAATAGGTCACTAGGTGTTTTTCCCAGGATTTGTTGTTGAGAATATTGTCCAGTTCGAACTTATGCATGAAGAGATTTGCGTAGCTGGGAGCTGCGCAATTCCCCATCAAAGTTCCCGTCAGTTGAAGGTAAAATTTGTCTTTGTGAACAAAATAACTGTGGTACAGTGTGAATTGAAGGAGTTGCAACAGAAAAACTTTCAAATCCTGATCCAAATCAGATTGTAATAAGAAGAATTCTATCGCTTCAATACCCAGATCATGAGGGATAGACGTGTACAAGACTGTCACGTCGATAGTACACAAAAACAATTCCTTGTTCCAATCAATTTCCATATTCTTGATTCTTATCAAAAATTCGGTGGTGTCCTTAATGTACGTTAACATGTCTTGTACAAATCCCTGCAGATGTTTATCAAGGTATTTGCCCACTGGTTCGTGGATTGAACCACGTGTTGAAACTATAGGTCTCATCGGTGGCTTGTACAAATCCTTGTGTATTTTAGGCAACATTTGTAAGGTGGGGCTTTTCGGAAATTCCTGAATAAGGTATCTTCGATCGATTTCAGTGATGATGCCTGTTGTTACCGCAGTGTCAATCAGTTTTTTGAGTTCACATCGGAATATTTCTGTAGGATTATGTCCCAATTCTAAGTACATGGTTTGATCCCCCACGTGTTCATCAGTCTTCAGATTGTAGTAGGCCGTATTCATGATGACTAATGCGCCACCTTTATCAGCTTTAACGCATGTAATCTCAGGGTTATTGGCTAGTCGTTGGAAGATGCTTCTGTCTTTAGTGGTGAGATTGGATTGTTTGGATCTTCTGGTTTTAAACAGATTTTGTAGATCATTTTTAACGAGAGTTTCAAAAGTGTCCAAAATTTTATGGCTGATGGGAGCCATATAAGAACTCTTGGGTTTCAATCCTTTGAGAGTATTGTCAGGCTTCGGAGATGGGTCAGTGATCACGTTGTCAAAAAAGTTTCTTAGTCTTAGTGTACGCATGAATCTGAACAGGCTTATTTCTGCTTCCAAGATGTTGGATTTGTAAGTTGGCACGAACGTGGTTCCTTTCTGTAAAACCTCCATTTCATGAGGACTTAGGTAGGTTGATGATATGTTGATAACTAGGTTCTGTTGGTCGAGTGGTACTTGTGGCTCCTTGTTATTCGTTTCTCTGGTAATGACTCGGTGCTTGTGCTGGCATTTGCCCCTCCTGGTTCGTCGTTGCCTAAGTGGCTTACTCCTAAAAAAGGAACCGTAGTCGAACTTGATGTAGCTGGGGTTGAATCCAGTTGCCTGCTATCCAGCCTCACATGATCTTTTTGACTGGGAGGTACTTGAGTTTGTTTGTTTGTTTCAGAGTCACTACCTGCTGAAGAGGTATCTGTTTCAGATGTTTTATTTGGAGGTCTGTTTTGTCTCCTTCTTGCGTAGACTTCGGCCCAATTGTAGACCTCTCCAAGCTTGTAATCAATAGTGTCTCAGTGGAATTTCCTCACTTTTCGTTCGTTGATCTCTTGAGTATGTCGAGATAGCTGTTCATTGATATCCACCAAGACTTTTGACCATTCATCTGTGCTTAACTTGGAAGACAGTTCTCCTTTTAATTGATTAATTTCACTACTCAAATCTTCCAGAATGCTTAAAAGCTCCTCTATGATTAACAATATCAAATCGAGGGAGCACTTATTCAAGATCCCATACGTCAATAAATTTTGGGTCATTTTTACATAGCGAAGGTTTTAAAGGAATTCTCAGTCCTCTAGGGATGCTTTGTACGCGGTGGTATCTTATAAGTGTCCTAGCGTGCAAGCGCTGACTGACTTCTCTTTTCATTAAATACAGGAGTTGTTTGATGTTACTTTGGACTGATCCAGAACCTGGGGGTGTCGTCTCAATTTCGCCAATCAAGGAGTAAATTCTTTGTGCTTCATTTTCTCCGAACATAAATGTGTCCGCGCGTTTGTCGGTAATGTTCGATATGTCATCATAAGACATTGTGCTGTTGGGTGCAGTGATCTTGGTTTAGAAAGAACTATAAATCAACGGGTATTAGATCCTGCACACCGTTTTGTGTCCAATGCAGATTAATGAATGTATTGGCTTCAACATGAAACTCTATTACGGCGTGCACCAAGGTATCACCCTCTAAGCCTGGGTGTGTAAATAATGGGCACTGTTGCACTTGCCTACTGGGAAGTGTCCCTCGGAGTGCACTGCCTGAAGTCCAAATGGAAACTTTTAAATCAACTGGAATCCAAGTTCAAAAATAATTATTCCAACACATTATTTATTTCAAAACGTGAATGTTGTAATCTCATTAATTCATGGATTATATATATCTCCTTCATGTAAATATGTAAATCCATAATGGGAAATGCTTTAGAAACACAAACGTGCATTAGCCCCAATGCATTACGGGCAACCTCCTGCCCTTCGTCAGGGGGTTATTTCTAAAGAAACAAGAAAGAATGGTGAAATGAGGGGACACAATTCAGAAGAATAAGAATATCAATACCCTAATATCTTTGTGCCGATTAGAAACGAGCTGATGTGAAGCTTCATGAAGAATGAAGCTATGGCTGTTCTGCGATTAGTGTTGGTTGAAACCATGTGCACAAAAACGAAAAAACGACAAGATGTGCTCAAAAGATGAGGAAAAAACGTGCTCAAAAGATGAGGAAAAAGTACCAAGGATGAAACGTGGTGAATTAGAGTTTGGTGCCTCGGGTGAAACATGTGTAGACACCTCGAAGGTAACGATACAGCGTTATTCATGCTTAGACTACGGTAGTGTTTGCATCATGGTAGTGTTTGAATCAAAACACCTTGATATTATCAGTGCTCAATAAACGCTAGTTGGAAAGTGCGCACTTATACATGCTTACACTATCGTTGTTAAATAAAGTGCATTATGAAGTTGCAACATGCTTCTAAAACGCGGAAAAGTGAAGCCGAATTATCCGGGATGACCTCACTATTGCCAGTGCTTAATGAACGCTCGTTGAAAAGTGCACCGTTATGCGTGCTCGAGCTATCATTTTGAATGAAAGTACCTTGTGAGGTTACGGCGTGCTTCTTGCATCAGCTCCGGAATGCGAAAAAAGTGAAACGGAGTTAACCGGGATGGCTGCCATATTTACGTGCTCAAGATTGCGGAACATAGAGAAAGGACTCAAGCAACCTCGTCAAAAAACTATGGTGGCCATCTTAACGTGGGTAAAAACGCAGGGACTGACATGACATTATCCGTCAGTGAAAAAGGACTAGATTCGCATCCACAAGGTGTGGAGGCCATCTTAACATAGGCACAGAATAAGTAAAATGTTGGCTAAGTAACAGTGGTTGAAATGGAAGTTAATGAAATGAAGAAACAGAAGTTGATTAAACAAATGATATACATGTAGTTAAAAGTGAAATCAGTTGAGTATGAAAATAAGTCATGTGGAGACAGACAGCTAACAAAATTAAAACAAGTATATAAAGAATGAAACAAATGAAGGATTTATTTATTAATTTATAAAGTTTTATATAGCGCGAACAAGATCCCGAGGGATATCAGAGCGCTTTACAATAAGATGGAAGGAAGGACATAAATGACATATCCACATCAAGTAAGGAAGAAAAAAAAAAAAATATATATATATATATATATATATATATAAATATATGTTCGCAGCTTACAGGACAAATGTACCCAGGAGGGAAGCACAATCAGCAAGTGTAGGCGGGCGACAAGTGAGGGTCAGGAGAATGCAGTAAAGAAGAGCCGTAACAAATGGTGGTACAATGGTAGTAGGAACAATGAAAACAGGCAAGTGAAGCCTATCCCTCTTAGGGTAAGAATTTGTTCATTAGGAATCTTTTGGCTTCCAATTTGAACATTGTCACTGAAGAGATTCTGCGTACTTCCGGTGGAAGGGAGTTCCATATCTTTGGGGCAGCGCCTGAAAAAGCTCTGTGACAAGTTCTCTTTTCGTTAAGAATGAGTGGTTTCAGGAGGAAGGTAGAGGCGCTTCTTGAGGCTCTTACCCCACTGGATAGTTCAAGTTTTTGAGCCAGGTACAAGGGAGTATTGAAGTGAAGGGCTTTGTGCATCAGAACAGCAATCTTCAACTGGATTCGTGCTTCATAGGGCAGCCATTTGAGAGATTTTAGTACAGGGGATATATGCTCATTTCGTTTGGTATCTGTAACCAGTCTCGCCGCAGCATTTAGGGATGCCCTTAGTGGAGCCAGGGCATATTTGGGAAGGCCACAGAGGGTAGCACTGCTGTAGTCTAGCCTCGGCAGGACGAGCGCTTGGACCACCTGCTTGAAATCATTTAGTGGAAGGAAAGGTTTGATATTTCTGAGTGATCTCAACAAGTGATTTGCTCCCTTACATACATTACTGATATGATTTTTCATATTCAGGTGCTTGTCCAAGGTGATTCCAAGTGACTTGGCTGAGTCTATGATAAGAGGAGTGCAGTTGAAAGCAGTGAGGTGAGTCAACCATTGGTCTAGTTTGGGGATGTGGTTGGGAGGGGGGATGAGCAGGAATTCCGTTTTGGAAGTATTGAGCAGGAGGTGGTTCTCGGTTAACCAGTTTTGAGTAGATGTTAAGGTAGTATTGAGTGAGATGATGTTTTCCGGGGATGAAATTTTCAGATAGAGTTGCGTGTCATCCGCATACATGTGAAAAAGAATGTTCATAGAGGTTAGTGAGTTTGCAAGAGGTTCCAAGAAAAGGTTGAAGAGAATAGGAGATAGAGCGGACCCTTGGGGGACCCCCATGAGTACAGGAGAGGGCTTAGAGAGAGAGTGGTTTGCCTTGACTCTTTGTGATCTGTGATGTAGGAAGGATGAGAACCATTTTAGCACCAGATTCGAGAAACCCATTCTGTTTTGCAGGATGGATAGGAGGTTGTCATGATTAACCGTGTCGAAAGCGGAGGAAAGGTCCAGGAGGATCAGAAGGCAGGATTCGTTTTTATCAAGCATTTTTAGAACGTCATCTATTACGTGAGTGAGAGCCGATTCGGTGCTGTGCCCCTTCCTAAAGCCGGATTGATGTTGGTCTAGGAGTTGGTAATTGTCTATATGAGCACAAAGTTGGGATTGTACACATTTTTCTAGGAGTTTTGCTAGGGTGGGGATATTGGAAATGGGGCGGAAATTATTGGGATCAGATTTGACAGCGTTAGGTTTTTTTAGTATAGGAGATACCTGAGCTGCTTTTAGGCACTCGGGGATCGTGCCTTGAGACAGAGAAGCGTTAACGATCCTTGTCCAGGTGGGGATGAGTGCAATCTTGATTTCTTTGAAGATGGATGGGGGCAACGGGTCACTGAAGTGGTTGGAGGGGTTGATACTCTGCAGAAACTTGTAGATGTCATTTTCACTAAATGGGGTAAAGGTGCCCCATGACGCATTGTTCTTGGTGGTCGAATTGTGCTTTTCAATGGGGTCAATGGATGAGGCTGCACTGGAAGAAGGTAATAGAGCCTTCTTAGAGGCGAGGTCAGTGGAGATGAGTCTTGATTTCTCCGTGAAGAAAGCTGCAAATTCATCGCATGAAGGTGGGTTGGCACCGCGTGGTTAGGACCGACGACTGATTGCTGTTTGACCAATTCGAAAAGTTTCTTGGGGCGGTTTGCAGCTTGATCCAATTGGTATCTGAAATAGTCAGCCTTAGCACTCTTGATTTGTTTGTTGTAAAGGCTCCTGACCTCTCTAAGGAGTTTTAGTTGATCCGAGGAGGGATTGGATCGCCAGGAACGTTCAGCTGCCCTTAGGGTTGCGGCGTTCCGTGTTTAAGTTGTCGTTATACCACGGTTTGGATATCTTTGTTGACGCATTTTTTTGTTGGAGTGGAGCAATGTTTTCCATGATGTCGGAGATGGTCGAATTGTAGGCGTCGGTGAGTGATTGCACCTCAACCAGGTCAGCTTGGGAGGAGAGGGCAGATTTACAGTGGGCAGCTAGTTCATCAGAGTTTATAGATCTGAGGTCCCTTTTCCATATCTTTGATTTCATTGGTTGAGCCTTCTTTAACAACACTTCCCTGTTAATGTAGAAGAGGATGCTGTGGTGGTCGGACCAGTCACACGGGGTAATGGAATCAAGTGTGATAGACTGCCCTTTGGAGATGATGAGGTCTAGAGTTTCTCCTTTAATGTGAGTTGGTTGGTCACAGTGCTGAGTCAGATCTTGATCATTTTAAAATGATTTAAGGCAAGATACAGCGGGGTCATTGGGGTTAGACCAGTGAAGGTTGAAATCACCAAGGATGACACAAATGATATACATGTAGTTTAAAGGAATGTAATGGAGGAAGTAAAAAGTGAAAAAAGAGTGAAATCAGTTGAGTATGAATCATGTAGAGACAGGCAGCTAATAAAGTTGAAACAAGTATATAAAGGAAGAAGGAATGAAGGACGTGTGATAAGATTGAAAAAAAGAAATTAAATGGTGATAAGTTCAAATTTGAGAAGATACTAGGATATGGAAACAAGTGTAGGACGACAGGTCAAACATAGCAACTGTATTCAATACGATCGTTGAGGCTGTGTGGCATTAGAGAGTTCATCTTTTTAATCCAGAACGTTTCACGCTGGATTAAGAACTTTCGATTTTCTCTTCCTTCTTTGATGTCAACCACTTCACAAACTAGAAACCGTAGTTGACTGATGTTGTGTTGGTGAGTAGTAAAGTGAGTAGCCACTACTGATTTTGGGTTTTTGTTTCTAATGTTGCTTTTGTGTTCATTTATTCTTGTCTTGATCTTCCTTTCAGTCTTACCAATATATGCCAGCCCGCATGGGCATTTGAGTAAGTACACAAGATTTGTAGAATCACAAGTAGCGGTGGTAAAAAGTCAAATTTTGTATCCCTGGGTTGGATGGTTCACTGTATTGCCTTTGATGATGTTGTTACAATTGCCACAGTTGTGACATGGAATTGTGCCTTTGAAACTTTCGTTACCAGTGTTGGGTCTTTTGGTTCTGAGCAGTTCTGCCAAAGTTTTGCTCCTCTCATATGCAAAAAGTGGTTTATCCACAAATAATTGTTTGAAATCTGGCTCCTGTTGGAGCATTGGCCAATGTTTAAGAATAATTTTTTTCACTCCATGGCTTTCTGTGGAGAATTTAGACACCATAACTACTCTGTTCGAGGATGTTTTCCTATTTTGGGGAATCAGGAGTTGAGTGCGAGAGACTTCAGATGCCCTCTTTGTTGCCTTGCTTAGAATTTCTGTGGGGTATCCTCTATCCTGAAATCGCTCCACCATCCTTGTGAGATTATCAGAGAGTTGTACAGGATCTGAAACAATCCTTTTAACCCTAAGTAATTGGGAATAGGGTAAGTGAGCTTTTAAAGCATGTTGGTGGAAGCTGCTGAAATGCAACAGATTGTTGCGGTCTGTTTCTTTCCGATATAGGGTTGTTTCTAGATGTTGATCCTGAATGTAAACATGTACATCTAGAAAATTAATTGACCGATTGTCAATATTGTATGTAAACTTTATCCTGTCGTTGACTTGGTTCAGAATATCAATGGCCGATGTTAAGTCTTCTTTAGGACCTTGCCATTCAACGAAAATATCGTCTATGTATCTTAAATAGGTCACTAGGTGTTTTCCCCAGGATTTGTTGTTGAGAATATTGTCCAGTTCGAACTTATGCATGAAGAGATTTGCGTAGCTGGGAGCTGCGCAATTCCCCATCGAAGTTCCCGTCAGTTGAAGGTAAAATTTGTCTTTGTGAACAAAATAACTGTGGTAGAGTGTGAATTGTAGGAGTTGCAACAGAAACATTTTCAAATCCTGATCCAAATCAGATTGGAATAAGAAGAATTCTATTGCTTCAATACCCAGATCATGAGGGATGGATGTGTACAAGGCTGTCACGTCGATAGTACACAAAAAAATTTCCTTGTTCCAATCAATTTCAATATTCTTGATTTTTATCAAAAATTCGGTGGTGTCCTTAATGTACATTGACATGTCTTTTACAAATCCCTGCAGATATAGCAACTGCAGGTTGCACCACTCAACAGTGAAGTCCAAATATATCACATATGCAAATGTCCATCCAGTAATTTGAAAAAATGAAATCTTTATTCTTCTTTACAAATGGTGAGAAAACGTAACGTAGACAGCCACAACAGCCAACGCGTTTCGTTCTATCCCAAGAACTTCATCAGGGCAAGTATATTGACTGGTTTCAATAAGTTAACCAAAAAGTTGAATGCCAGGTCCTCAAATATAATCAACTCGGCATTAAAAATAGACCACCGAATTTCCAATTGAATTGTAGAATGCTGCAGGATATGACTGAAATAAGTCGTATTATACCTACTAGCTGATCTTGAACCGACCCAGAATCCGGTACGGAAATTCAAATATAAAAAGGCTGGTGTGCCACGAGAATCCGGACCTGCACTGCGTAACCGTCGATCAAGATGTTTATCAAGGTATTTGCCCACTGTTTCGTGGATTGAACCACGTGTTGAAACTATAGGTCTCATCGGTGGCTTGTACAAATCCTTGTGTATTTTAGGCAACATTTGTAAGGTGGGGCTTTTCGGAAATTCCTGAATAAGGTATCTTCGATCGATTTCAGTGATGATGCCTGTTGTTACCGCAGTGTCAATCAGTTTTTTGAGTTCACATCGGAATATTTCTGTAGGATTATGTCCCAATCCTAAGTACGTGGTTTGATCCCCCACGTGTTCATCAGTCTTCAGATTGTAGTAGGCCGTATTCATGACGACTAATGCGCCAACGCATGTAATCTCAGGGTTACTGGCTAGTCGTTGGAGGATGCTTCTGTCTTTAGTGGTGAGATTGGATTGTTTGGATCTCCTGGTTTTAAACAGATTTTGTAGATCATTTTTAACGAGAGTTTCAAAAGTGTCCAAAATTGTATGGCTGATGGGAGCCATATAAGGACTCTTGGGTTTCAATCCTTTGAGAGTATTGTCAGGCTTCGGAGATGGTTCAGTGATCACGTTGTCAAAAAAGTTTCTTAGTGTACGCATGAATCTGATCAGGCTTATTTCTGCTTCCAAGATGTTGGATTTGTAGGTTGGCACGAACGTGGTTCCTTTCTGTAAAACCTCCATTTCATGAGGACTTAGGTAGGTCGATGATATGTTGATAACTAGGTTCTGTTGGTCAAGTGTTACTTATGGCTCCTTGTTATTCGTTTCTCTGGTAATGACTCGGTGCTTGTGCCGGCGTTTGCCCCTCCTGGTTTGTCATTGCCTAAGTGGCTTACTCCTAAAAAAGGAACCGTAGACGAACTTGATGTAGCTGGGGTTGAATCCAGTTGCCTGCTATCCAGCCTCACATGATCTTTTTGACTGGGAGGTACTCGAGTTTGTTTGTTTGTTTCAGAGTCGCAACCTGCTGAAGCGGTATCTGTTTCAGATGTTTTATTTGGAGGTCTGTTTTGTCTCATTCTTGCGTAGACTTCGGCCCAATTGTAGACCTCTCCAAGCTTTTAATCAATAGTGTCTCGGCGGAATTTCCTCACTTTTCGTTCGTTGATCTCTTGAGTATGTTGAGATAGCTGTTCATTGATATCCACCAAGGCTTTTGACCATTCATCTGTGCTTAACTTGGAAGACAACTTGGATTCCAGTTGATTTAAAAGTTTCCATTTGGACTTCAGGCAGTGCACTCCGAGGGACACTTCCCAGTAGGCAAGTGCAACAGTGCTCATACTTGGGTTGTTGTCTGTCTCCTGATCTGTGCAGATGACCAATCCAAGTATTTTCAAAATAAACCATTAATGGGGCTAGATTTGTCATGCTTTTGGTAATAAAGGTATTCAATTAGAATGCCATTTTGGATATTCATTTATGTTACAGGGACATATCCAGAAGTTATATGTTTTTTAATCTAATGTGCAAATTCTAGGTTAGAGGCATAGCGAGGATTTTAGTAAATGCCCCGCAGACTATTTTCAGTATGTGGGTATGTTTTGAGTGTAGTGGAAATCGTCGTGTGTTCCGAATCTATGATGATTTTCTGAAGATTATGCTTACTAGTTTGTTGCACAGTGCAGTAAATTTAACACAAGAGTGATATTTGCTTTGTATTGCTCAGTTAGAATAAGAGGGGAAGCCATGATTGTAGGTGTTCTGGTTTCATGTTGTGCTATTCAACCACTAGATGTGCATCTCTCCATGAAAGGTTAATGCTTTGTCTTTAATTCTTAGCTGTTTTCTGGGAGAACTCGAATAACCTTGTTGGAACCTGGGTACAAGCACTATGTTTTTGAAAAAGGTTATATGTAAGGATGAATTGTTCCAGTTTACTCAGACAAATAGCTCTACTAGTCACTAATGAGATACAATTTATGTATGAGACATACTTAATATAGACTTTCACACTATTCCCTTTCCATTCTTACTCCTCTTTAGAACTATAACCAGAAGGAAAAATAGCCGCAATATATCAAATAAGGAGATACAAGCATTACAAGCCCTGCCAGAAATAGTAAAATTGTAATCAAACCCGCCAAATAAGACGGCGGGATAGTGATACTGTATAACACAGCCTATGATGCCGAAGTTGTGTGCCAACTCAACAATGAATGTCATTACCAGAAAATTCCCAGTGATCCAATTTATAGAGAGACGAATCCCTTCAGAACACATATAAAATATTGGTATCAATAGATAGGTGACATATTTGCCATTTGGAAGTGCCCCCTAAACACTTTAGAAGAGTTTCATAATTGGCTAAACACTCATTCATTTCTCTAATCTTAAATGTATCCTAAATCATGATAGGAGCAGATTAAACATTTTAGATTTATGTACTCTACATAATAAGGGCAATTTATCAGTCTGTATACAAAGGCAGTGGCCAAAAACACCATGTTGCATTTTATCAGTGCTCACCCCCACTCTTTGAAAGAGTGTTTACCATATGGGCAAATCCTACAAGATGCATATTATATATATATATATATATATATATATATATATATATATATATATATATATATATATATATATATATACTTGGATAGATGACAAGTCCTCTATTCACAATTCCAAGAGCACCGAGTGGCTACCGTCAGTGAATGCTGGAGAGTCGGCTGAGAGGATAATATACAGTCAACATTATGAAGCATGCTTGCCAATGACATCAAATCTATATAATTAACTGGGGGCCTTGAATATCTGTAGCAAGAGATAGAGCTCTATGTCTTTGATTTCCTTGCTGAAGCAGCTAAAATAAGAGATGGGGAAAATTACCCTGCTGACTGCAACTGCAATGCATCGCAGATTAAAGAGAGAATTTATGAAGGTATGTCCTAATGCAAGTAGTCTTAAATGCTCCACCTTCATACCTCATATCTAAACTATCTGAGAATACCACCATTTGTTCCCACGGCATACCTATTCCATCCCTGAAAGCAATACTAGTACCAGAATGGCGCCAAGTGTGTTTAAGTCACCACTCTTTAAGTAGTTGTAAAGCTTGCCTTTCGGATTCACTAAAGGCGGATATAGTTGTCACACGAAGCTAACAGGTCATTAAGGCTTATGCATTGCCTAGTCTTATGCAACTGATGCAGGTAGGTGTATATGCGAGGGAGTGTCCCTTTCCTAAATACAACAGAGAGTAATGTAAGTGACAGGTTGTACCAGTATCAGTTGATGTGTAACAGGAGTTATGTGAATACAGCACGCAAAGAGAATATGATCAGTATCAATGCAATTAAATAATAACAGCATAACAAATGTGCTACAATCAAGTAAATAGAGATCTCCAAGTTCTAACCAGACTACAATTGTGATATAATTTCTTTTTCCTAAGTTGATGAGTTCGAGACAGTTGTAATAAGACCATTTGTAAATAATAGTTAAAGACGTCTCACATGATATTTATGCAGATACTTGGAGCATTTATGAATGTATTTTTTAGGTGTAAGAATTATGCATTCCCTTGTATTTTGTTCTGAGGAGGCCAGAATGATAAGGCCGAAACGTGTCAACAGTATATCCAAGAGAGGTACCATCCAGTACAATGAAGAATCACATGATTCCATTAGAGTAAGAGATGAGAATATAAAGCAATATTAGTCTTTTCTAATGTACTTGTGGACACACTCTCAAGGGTACCTTTGACATTACATAAAATTGGACCCCTTCATAACCTTCTAAGAAATGAAATACAAGGATTGCTGAACATTTTAATACATTTTTATGCACATTATGGTAAAAAAAATATGAGTAAAATTAAGAATTAATTATCAAAGAGTACTGCTTATGGTTCTGCAGACCAGTAATAATGCAAATGCAATACTGTGAAAAGTCTATACTAAGTATGTCTGATACATAAATTGTATCTCAATAGCGATTGGTATTGCTATCTTTTGAGTAAACTAGAACAATTTATTCCTATAGAGTACTTTTTTCAAAAACACTTTGTCTATAATTCTTAGTACATTAGATTAGACCATGGAGGGCAGGCAGAAGCCAGATGTAAGTTTGGCTCATTTTGGGCTCAAGGGGCCAAGAGGACCTCAAGCTGAACCACAGCTAAAGCCATGCATTTGGCTTGAACCTGGCTCAAGCCTTCAGTTACTCACCCACCTCTACTTTCAGCCTACAAACATAGAATAAAAAACACACTCAGTAATTCCAAAACTTCAAATATAAATTAAAACAAAGACCAGAAAAACTATAAAAATGCAGAGATTAAAAAGTATATATTTCCCAATAAACACCTACGTTTACCACTGATATCATCCTCCACTACATATTCTATGCTCCATCACACAGCTTGTCACACATTCTTCACACAATTGGGGGGAAACAGCTTACTTTTGCTCTATACTCATGCTTATGCTTAGAAAACCTGGCTGCCCTCTTCTGACAATTCCTGACTTTCTCATTCTTATCATAGCAATAAGCCCACAACTACATATATCAAAGCAGCCACCCTATATTTGTTCTCTGTTCCCATTCTCTTAAATTCACCTTCTCAACTTCCATTTCTTAACGATCCTTCAAGTCATCCAATCTCTATTACGTTTCATGCTCCAACCTCTACCTCACTACAGGACGTATAGCAATATCCCAGTGCTCCCATGAAGAGTGGCACAAACAGATCAGTTTACCCGCTTGATCATTGCCAATTGTACATCATCCAAAATAACTCTATTAAAGCTTTCTACAAAACCATTGCTCCTAAGGAGTTTTATGATAAATGCATTCATATATGATTCACTCCAATCATTTTTTCTATTTTGTTTCCTTTTTAAGGTTCTCTTGTAACCAAAGTTAACTATGGAGTACCAGAGAGATGGGAGTGAGGGTAGGAGTGGAAGGTTGCTAGAACATGGATATGTGATCACAGACTGGACTTGAGTGGAGAAGGATAGATCATGGTCTAAAATGACTCCCAGGTTTCTGACCGACTTAGTCAGGGTGGGAGAATGACTTAGATAGTGGGGCAAGATAGTAGGCACAGTCTCAGGTTTTTTGGGGCCAATGAGTACAATCTCACTTATGGTGCTATTCAAGTATATTCAATTGCTGGTCATACACGTGTTGGACATTTTGCACATGTTGGAAGCAATCACGCACATCTCAACTATTTTCTCATGCTTTCAGGATCTTCATGTGTACTTAAGTATCATCTGCATATATGTGGAAACTGATGTTGTGGCTTTTGAGGATTGCTGTGAGAAGGGCTATGCATGTGTTGAAGAGAACCTGCTAGAGGGAAGATCCTTAAACGACGCAAGAGATCACATGGTTTCTTTTTTTCATGTTAAGTCTCACTTGATGGGTGTGAGCTAAGTAATGATCTGAAGCATTATAGTAGCCACTTAACCCAAACATGTTTCCCAGTTGTAATAGGAGAATGCTGCGAATAAGTCTAAGAAGGTCAATATGCAACTTTGACCATTGTAGCTAGCAGAGAGAAGTTTTTCATTCATGTTAGGTCAGAGCTCTGTGGTATTGAAATTGAAGAAGGATAACAGGTCATCAGAGGGTTCTTGTACCACTCGAAGTTTGAGAGAGGGGCATGTGATAATTTCTTGGTGGGCTCAAGTTGTTTTTAGAAGTTATTGGGAAATTCCAGTTTGGAAGTAAGTATAGATTAAAGTCAAATATTCTTCCAATTCCACTAAATGGCTGCCATTGCCCAGTACTAAATCATTGGAAAAACCTAATGACAAAAACATCTATCAAAAATTTAACTTGAAACTTTCACAATAAGTAAATTGTAGTTTAGGGGACATTGGATGATAATTTACCATCACCTTTGTACTCTGTGAAGACCCAACATAAAATACCAAAGAGATTCAATAAATCCAACTCCAATTTTTTTCACTGTCAATCTATCAATTTCACTAGTGTCAGCGACATGGAACAGACACCTGAGGCATATCATTTCTGTGAGAAACTGAGTTATTGGTTGAGTGGGGTGTTAACCCTGCTCAAGCAACAGCCACAATCACTGTCAGGGTGAACCACAAAAGTCACTAAATTAACCTGTGCTTAACCCTCTGGTAGTCTGACACAAAAGCAGTCAGACTTAATTTAGAGGCAATGTGTAAAGTATTTATGCAGCACACAAACAGTAATAAAGTGAATGCACAACACAAGAAAACCCCACACAAGATTAGAAAAATAGACTAAATTCTAATAAATTATTTGACACCAAAACATAAAAAATCCAATTAATATCACTAGGGGTGGGCGGAACTCGCGGAGTTGCATTACAGGGAATTCCGCAGAGTAGCATAACAACTCAGTGGAATTCTGTAGAGTTCCACTTCGCCCTACACAATTAATGAAACAGCCTGCTGTTGCTTAAATTAATGACAGCTACTTCACAGACTAGACAGGAAACCTGTTTTTATCAGCCGGGCTTCCTGATTGGCTCTCAAGACCATTAACATCATCAGTAGGAGCAGCTCTGCAACAGGCAATGCATTATCGCTGGACATTAACGTGCAGGGGTGCATATTCCATCAAACCAAAGTTTTAGGGACGGGGGGAGGTTCACTTTTAATGGGAAAGAGATTACACCCCCTGCACAGTACAGCGGTTGCGGGCTACCACCTCAATGTAAAGAACAGTTATGGCACCCAATGGCTGTTTACCGACCATTCTTCCATTCATCAGAGAACTCCCTACTATACGGATGTCTGTTGGCTTTGTTCACTGCGCAGAAGTGAGAGGACAGCAGGGGTGAGAAGAACTACTGGAAACCTGCACCACTAGAGATCAGAGCAGGACGACCGAGCTCCAGTGTTGGGGAGGGTCGGGAGGGCAGAGTGGCGGGAGGGCGGCATGGCGAGAGGGACGGGAGGGCGGAGTGGCGAAACAGATACTGAAACAGTGGTCAGGATTAAAAGAGGCCTAGGAAAAGCAACAGGGAGAGATGGAACGAACAGGGTGAACAAGGAGAGAGTATAGGGGAAGTCAGGGTAGGACAGAGCACGCACGGGGTACTGAGCAGACGCTGAGATCATGCAGGTGATATAGAGCAGCTGCAGAGTGTGTGCAAGGGATACAGAACGTGCGCACAGAGGGTGTAAAGCACGCACAGGGGAAGAGAGATTTCATCATTGGGTTTACGGTAATCTTCAGCGAGCAGAACATCCACCTCGTTAAGCACTAAATGACGAGCAGGCTGCCCAGTAACAGCTCCCATTGGTGTCCAATTGAGCTGCTGGAGTGAAACCTCAGCTCGCATCTATACAGGTAGGGGGCGCCGCAGGCTCTTACTTCGCCTGCTTAGGAATCAGATGTGGAATTCCCACACAGCAACAGATGATGGCTATCCGGGAGCTCAAAGTCTGTCTCCTCAGGGTAAGTTCGGCGGGTCCTTGACTTCCTTATCGATACAGCTGTCTTGTTTGTAAACACGGGGTGCTGGGAGGATGTGGTAAGAGTGCCATGTGCCCTTGTTGCTGGCATTCTTGTTTTGGTGAGCTGTGCGCTTCCTTCAGCAGTCATGGAGGGCTTCTGGGGGAACTGTGGTGTTCTGGCTAGGGGTGGGCTGACACCAGCGGCCAGTGCCGGTAAACTCTGCTACACTACGAGGGAGGAGGAGTTTTTTGCCCAACTTCGCGCTCCAAGCGGACCGCGAAGTGGAAAAAACTTTGCAAGCTCACCGCCCACCCTTAAATATAACCAGAGTTCTGGCTTTTTAAAGTTTAAGGTAAAAACTAGTGCCTAAAAGATCAAAGCATCAACCGAGGACATCTAGACGTGCAAAACTGGGTCAAAGTCGAAAAATATGGCTGACCACGATGGAGTTGGATACAAAAATGGATTGGGTCCGGTCAGCTCTTACCTTCGGACTCAGAAGAAAGTTCAGTAAAAAGTTGTTTGCGAAGGTAAAGTTCAGCGGGGCAAGGCTGCAGATGGTGTTCGAGAAGGAGACGTCGTCATCGAGGAGCTGCTGGACAAAGTTGAAGTGAAGAATTCTAAGTTCGGACTTAGTCTCTTTTTTGAAAGTCGAAAATCTCCAGCGAGACGAGGCTGGAGGCTGTAGCCAACGAGAGTTCCAGGAGGCAGGATACCCCTTTGGGGAAGGGCCGCTGAACAGGATTAGTTGCTGCAGAGAAGAACGTAGCAGGAGCTGCTGCAAAGTCAGTCTGACTGGCGATGCATCAAGGGTGGATAGATGAGCATAGGATAGACTAAGTCCCAAGGTTTGGATTTTGGCTATCTGGGCACTTTTAGCACCAGCACATAGGGTCCAGGACTCACCACTTGGGGGGTTAGGACTCACTCAGGCTGCGTCCAGGAATGGGTTCCAGATGGTTGGAGCCTTTTCCGTCCCTGAGGCTCTGATCAAGAGGCCAGCCCAGCTAGCCCTTGGAGTAACTGGCAGTCCTGGGTTCAGAAGTAGAACAGGGATAAAACAGCAAAGCAGACCTCTGAGGCTACAAGGCAGGCTTCAGGCACCAAAGCAGACCTTGCAGGTGCAGCAAAGCAGCCTTCTGAAGTACACAGCAGGCGGTGCTCTGAGAGTCCTTCTGCAGGTCCAGAAAGTGAACCAAAAAGTGGGTCTGAGGGTCCTATTTTTCTGCCTGGTGCCATCTTTGAAGTAGGAGAAGTTTTTAGAAAATTTCTTTGAAGTGCTTTACGTTTTTTTGCTTCCGCTGCCCTGGCTCTAAGCTGGTTACATGAACAATGCAATGGTTACAAGTCCTTTGTGTGAAGGCAGAGCACAGCCTATTCAGTTGCAAGTGGGGCTGTTCCCAGCTTCACCCCCTCCATCCTGCCAGTGATGGCCCATTCAGGTACACCTCATCCGTCTATTGTGTGGCTGTCTGGGAGGAATAAACAAAGTCCAAATGCCAACTACACCCAGTCATGTGACCCACAAACAGGCTGCAGGCACCAAATAGTTAGGGCAGGACAATGCCAACTTTCTAAAAGTGACATTTTCAAAATTGTAACTTAAAATCCATTAAAGAAGGTTTTAAGTTACAATTTCTCAGACACCAAACATGAAATGTTTACCTGTTCCCAATCATATGCTAGCAACCCAGTGTTATCCTATGGGAGAGGTAGGCCTCACAGTAGTAAAAAACAAAAGTTTGATTTTTTCACTACCAGGACATGTTAAACAGAAAAGTACATGTCCAAATTTTTAATTACAATGCACCCTGTCCTGTGAGCTATCCAGGGCCTACCTTCAGGGTGACTTATATGCAATAAAAAGGGATTTTAAGGCTTGCACAGGGGGTTAATTTGCCGAATTGAATTGGCAGTCTAAAACTGCATACAGGCTGCAGTGGCAGTCCTGGGACATGTTTTAAGAGGCTACTTTAGTGGGTGGCACTATACGTGCTGTGGGCTCACTAGTAGCATTTAATTTACAGACCCTGAGTATGTGGTATACTTCTTTACTAGGGACAATTTTACAATTTTTAAGGAAGCGAGGACAAGGACTTTAGCATTGTCTAGGGAGAACTAGACGGTTTTGGGATGCAGTTGGTAGTACTTTAGGGACACTGAATAAAGTAGGAACAACCCTGGTTTCTGAAGAGGAGTGGGTAAGGTATATTACAGAGTTATTTAAACTAAGGAATGGTCAAAGAGACATGATTACTTGTATGGTACAACAAAGGTTGGGCACATCGGTATTGGTGCCCGAGCAGTATTCATTGATTCCCACAGTTAGAAGTATTAAGTCAATAATAAAAAAGCTAAAAAGTTCGGGGCCCAAGGGGTAGATGGATTATCAGCGGATATTTTAAAGCTTAACCCCAGCTTGTGGGCACAAGTATTGACTTCGGTGTTTTAAGCAATAATAAGTGGTTATGATATACCAGAATCCTGGAATGGAATTATAAGAGTTCCACTCATCAAAAATTGGCCGTGGGAGTCTCCTAAGAGTTATCAATTGATCAGCCATTTGAATATCCTGAGTAATATTTTTGCTAAATACCTTTTACTCATATTGGAGAAGTGGGCATTTAGGAAGGGCATTCTCCCTAAGGTACAATTGGGCTTCCACAGAGGTCACTCAACAGTTGACGGTTGTCTTATATTAAAACTACTGGTTGAGGAGTATGTTTTAAGAGAAAACAGCCTCTTTATGTTGCATTTATAGACTTGTCAACTGCAATTGACACCGTCAATTGAGCCCTTTTGTGGTAAAAAAAATGTCTAAGCGGAACATTCCACCAGGGTTGCTAAAACTTATAGTCAAACTTCACAAGGGGTCATGGACATGATTGGAAATAGGAAGCAATGGTGCTTTATTGAGGAAGATTCAGATACCTAATAGCTTGAGGCAATGGTGTATATTAACCCCACTGCTACTTTTCTATGTATATAGCCGACGTACTGATAGCCCTATCTAACGTTCGCTCCTTTCCTCTGAAGTTGGGTGTCGAGGCTATTTCCTCACTGTTTTAAGCTGATGACACAGTTATAGTTGATCTTACCCTGGTAGGTCTTCAGAGACAATTAAATGCTTTTGCAGAATACTGCAGAGAGAATGAGTTAATAATAAATGTTGCTAAAACAAATGTGATGGTTTTCTCTAATAGAGTTATACAGAAGAAAAATCAGAAATGGTGGTTGGGTGAGGTGCAACTAGATGTGGTTAATGAGTATAAATATTTAGGTCTCCTTTTCAAATTCAATCCTAATTTTAAAACACATGTGGCTCAACAGGAGCAAAGAGCATGGTCGATTGCAGGGGTATTGCTTAAAATGGATGTGAGACTGTGCTGAAAGAAACTTATAATATGAAAATAGTAAACTTGCTCCTGTATATTGGGAAGTCTTCTTGGACAAAAACATTGAACACCTTAGAATAATAGAAATTATTATTTGGAAAAGATGGTTAAATCTACCGACGGGCACAGTTAATAGTGCAGTGAGTTTGGAACTAGGTTTGACAAATGTAATATATAGTTACCAGCAAAGGATTTTCAATTACTGGGACTGCTTGTGGAATGCAGCGGAGGGCTCGTTAAGGCAGTGGATTAAAGATCATTTACAGTTTACTACAGCAGCACCGTGGATGAGAAATTTGCAGTGTGTTAAGGACAGACTTGGGCTCACGCCTTTTTTGATACACAGGGTTTATCTGCAGTCCAACGAAAAGAGTGTCGTAAAGAGAGTACTTGAGGATAAATCTAGACACTGTGATTTAGAGGATGTAGGTATAAGAAATAATTTGTCTCACTTACTAACTCCTGATTATGGTGGTGCTTTACAACCTTATCTGTGTGATATTAAGAGCTCTATGGTTAGAAGGTGGTCATTTACGTTTAGGCTTGGACAGGTGCCAGCTTTTGTAAAATGAGAGACACCAAATTATGTACGAATGTCTTCTGTAGAACTTTTGTTATGGAAAGGAAAAGTTTATTGCTCGTTTTAAATGTTCACCGTGTTTGTGATCTCTTAAAAACAATTTTAGCATGTAATAATATGAGATTATGTTATGAGATTAGAACATTTTTAGCAACTGTATTTAAGTGAACTGAAATGATTTTAGACTAGATTTTTTAGAACAGTGTTTGAAAGTTTGTGTCATTTTAGAGATTTGTATGGACGGAAATGATTATACAAGTTTTAATGAGTGCTGAATAATGTATTGTTATCATAATGTTTTGCCAAAATATTTCTGTATGTGGGAGTTGTTTTACTTTAGAAACATATGTTATAAACTGTATAATGTATTTTGTGTTTTGTTTGTGTTGCCTTAATGACACAATATCAAACAGATAAATAAAAAAATAATCTTTAGCACCAGTTAGCAGTGGTAAAGTGCACAGAGTCCTAAAGCCAACAAAAACGAATTCAGCAAAATAGGAGGAAGAAGGCAAAATGTTTGGGGGAAGGCCACCATAAGGCTGACAGGTGTAACAATTCATCACACAGGAGACAGACTCTCACATAATGCTCATAAGACCTGTTGAACATAGGCCTCAAATGTATTTTCCATGATCATCTGCTTCATACCTCTCATGACAATATGGGCCTCAAGTGCCAAATCCTTTTCCTCAACCCCTATGACACAACCAGTGAACCTACCAATTGACCAAACCTACGGTCCACATTCCGCTCGATAGCTACATGAAAATACAGTCAACAACCTCTTCCACACTCCTCCTACGTGCCTAGGCCTCACTTATGTTCCTACACGGCATACTACTGCGTCATCTAGCACACCTTGCCTCCACGTATTCTCATATAGCAATCCCCTCAACATCACGCTTGCACAATTTACAACACAAGCCTCTCCTTTTATTTTGTCATAATCACTCATTAGCAGTCTTGGCAATAATCTGCCATCATGTTATGCATGTGCTCCAAGTTTCCAATACACCAGTATTCTATACTGCCATCTAGCTATTCTGGGTATTGCCCATCTAGCTCCCTTGGTGCTGAAAAGAGCCACAAAAAGTTTTCAACCCATACTCAGAATTAATTCCACCCGCTAGGCAGCAGTGAAGGCATCCTCACTAGTTGCACCAACATGCTAGTTCTCCACACTTGATCATGAAATAGCTTATGTCAGTTGCTTATAAAGCTCTAAACACTTATGCCTCTTCCTCCTTATTACCATCCCTTACCGGCAAATGCACTGCTCCTTACCCATTACTGCTGGCATCCGTCATCACACTTCTTCAATCATGCATATTGAATGACCTCAATGGAGCAGCACTCAAAATATCCCCTTTCACTTTCTTCAATCCCATCATGCACTTCTGATCCCACACAAAGCTTTCATACGTTTCAGAAGAGCTAATAAAGGATCCATTAAGTGTAGAATAAAGTTTGCATAAAATGTATGCTTGTTTGGTGGACAAGCCTTCTTCACAGGCTCACCCAAGAACTCCTTAGGATCCACTCCATACTTTGATGCATGGTAATTCTGATAATACACACCCTCTACTCCAATTTTACAACTCTTGCTCTTCCACATTACACTCTCATCTCGCAATATTCAACATCCTCTTTTACACATTCCCACACACAGTAGTATGTTATCTTGAAAGTATGTTACTTCTTCTATGTTAGTCCCTCTATCGCTTCAACAATGTATGCATGGCACATTAAAATGCATCCAAAGCCATTCTAGATGGCATCCTTTTGAAATGATGTGCCACCCTCAGGTGTCACAAACCATTTTAATTGATGTAAGCCTTTGTGAAGTTTAATTTGATAATAAGCCAATGATGTGTCTAAAGTTGTAAAAAATTGTTTTCCCCTATAGCACACCAATATAATATTTTACTGATGTTTGGTAAAAGGTGGCAGTCCATCCAGATGCAAATCTACTGATGTAAGTAGGTAACAAGAACTAGTAGAGCAACCACTCTGAATTTTCAACTTTTCAAATGACGTTGTTGCATACCCTCTCAATTTCTTTTCTCAATTCGTCCCTTGGTGCCTCTGGTATTTTTTGCACCATATGCGCACATGGCTTAGTTACATCGGTCTAAATTATCTTGTGCTTGAAACCCTTCAGTTACTATCCATCTTACAGAAGCCCTTTGGAAAAGTTTCTTCCACTTAACCTCTTTAACCGTTACACACCTGATGTGTACTTAGCATGTGATCTGAGTGATTAAAATCAAGAATAATATTAAAACCCAAATACTTTCCTCTTCCAAGCAACCTTGAATCATCTTAGCCAGTATGCTATGCTTCATATCTTATTTTCCTTAAACCACAACTCTGTTTAAAGTCTAGCATGACTTCTATGGGCTTACAACTATACAGAAGGTTTCACAGTTGGCTTCATCAACTTCTCATCAGGAAAGGTACTCTTTTCTTCTGTCCTGATTAAGGTATTTGACAATCAGGAATCTTCCTTCATTCTCATCCCAACTCCCTCCACCATCACCCAACAATATGATGGTCGATGTTCTCAGTCCTTCACATGCAACACTCTATCTTTGCCAATAGCTTTTGAATTTCTTCTGCCTCCCAACATGTTCACACCCGTTGCCACCACCTCTCACCTTGCACATGCACTCATAATACTCCTTCTTGTTACATGTTTGTAAATGTTCATAACATACCTAGGCACTTCCCATGTAGAACATGGGAGCTTGTTTCCCTCTACACTTTTCTTTTTCTTTCTTGACTCTTTAATTTTCTCTCTATTCTTGGACTGTGACTTAACAGACTGCGTTGCTTCATTTCCTCCCTCATGAAGCGTCATTCCTTTATTTATCTAGCAACGTGTTTGATGCCATGTGCTATTTCAGCACTGTTATGAGCGGGGCTCCTCAATGGATAAAAGACCTCCTGCACATTTTTACTGGTTTTCTTCTCTATTCTCATTTTCAATGTCCTAGTAATCTGAGGTATCCGAGGTACTACTACGTAGGACTCCACCAGCTCTCCAGGCATCGACACTCTTTCAATAATGTGAGTCTTTCCAAAGCAACATTTTTATGGGATTAAATCTCTTCTCAAACATCTTTACAGCTCCAGCATCTACTTCTCCATCTTCACCTACCATTTCTTTCTGTGCCAAATATCTGAAAGTTCTCCCCTCTCTGGCAGCAATGCTGTGTTTCATAAAGCAAACTTCCTCTTAGATGTGTGCACATCACCCACAATGGCATCAAGAAGAGTCTCAAGCCCTCCTTCAAATGATTATAACATTGTGGGGCTCCTGGTGAAAGCAGAAAAGGTGCTGGTGATCTCATATTTTTAAAAGGACACAAGCACTCTTTCGGTTTCTGTTCCTGCCTACATCAAATGGTGCTGACAACTGCCACTCAGTTTTGTCTTTGTGACTACCACAGCAGAGAATGCCCCTACACTCTGTTCAGCTGCAGTAGTAATCTGTCAGGACATCAGATGACATTACGTCTGCCACCCTGATGGACTACTGCCCATCATATCTACAGATCACTGCCGACCCAGCATTCAGCAGGAGCCGCTGCCACAATATTAACACTGTGCGCCTGAAAATGGCCCGGACACCCTGGGAGTTTTCTCCCAGGGTGCAGGGCTGTTAGTGATATTTTCCTGTCCGGCACCGCCAGATTTTCCCTTGTGGTTCCGAACAAAGAAAAAGAACAGCAGACCGTCTGCTTCAATGGGCAGGCAGTCAAATGTTCTTACGACAATGGTCAGGTCATTGGTGTAGGTTTCCGATGGTAGAGCCTGCGGTGTTCTGCCATCAGAAACCTTCGGTCTGCCTGACTCATGATAGAGTGCGCAGACCTAGGGTTTGAGGGACAGGGTACTTCGCCATGTTTGCTCGCCAAACTCTAAATCAGGCCTTGTCATCAAAGTTACATACATGTATAACATACATTGATGAACGAATTGCAGTTCCCTGTACAGAGAATACATATCTCTGGTGGCTCAGTGGACTAATCCCTCCACTGTAGGGGCCTGTGTTCGACCTCATGGTCACAGGTTCAAATCCTGGCGGATCCACTCAGGTCGATAAAATCAGTACCGTTTAGTTGGGTAACAATAAACATCTGTTATTCAGCACAAAGAGACTCTTCTGGGTGAACATATGCTTTACAAATACACATGTTATGCTGTATACCAACACAAACCACTCCCCATCTTGAAACTCATTGAGTTTTCACAAATAGCTTTGCCATTGCCTTTTGGCATTCATATGCGAATGCATGCATCAAGACACAGGCGCATACATGGCTGACAAAGTTGCAATGGGTTTTCTGTTAATGAAAACCTATTTCAAGATGGCTGCCAATACATATGAATGCGTAGTGACGAATGTGACGAATGTAGGCACACAGGTGTCATAACACAGAGTGGTCATTTTTAATTTACCATTCTAACAATGCAGATGGCCATAGTAGAACAGTAAATTAAAAGTAAAAGTAAAAACAAAGAATATCTGTAAGCTTTATTGTATGATTACTTAAAATCTTTACAAGCACTTTCAAAGTAAAATACATCATTGTAAGATTAAGAAATATAAAACTCAGGCCCAGAGATACGACTAAAATCTGGCCATAGATGAAAACAAAAAAAAAGCATTACAAAGATTGAGAGTGCATACCTGGTGAGTTTTGTCAGAGCCACATTAAAAGACCATTATAAGGTCGTTCAAAGTAAAATTCATCGTTGTAAGATTAACAAATATAAAACTCCGGCCCAGAGATACGATTAAAATCTGGCCATGGAATAAAACAAAAAACAAAAAATCACAAATATTGAGAGTGCATAACTAGTGATTTTTGTGAGAGCCACAGTAAAAGATCATTATAAGGTTCATCAAGTAAAGTAGACAACAAGGCACAATCGAAAGACCGTTTCAAATATGTTCTATAACATACCAGCATCATTTCTTAAAATATAATGCTAAAATGCACAAGGCTAAAAAATAAATCCTCAATTAAGATATCACATGCTAGTGCGAAAGCGTTAAATGACATGCAAATTTCAGCCTTAATAATCCTACTGTTATGCAATTTTGGTAACTTAGAAGAATAGCAGGATGCAGATGGACGTTTCCAGAGTATTCTGGATAGTTATACCAGTATTAAATTGGGCTCGTGCAAAAGCAAACAAGTGTGGACCCTGTATTTTTGCCAGGTGCAAGAGGTCAGATTCTAAAACTATTCTGCAAAGCGCCACTTGCTGGGGCAGAGGCTCACTCTAAATGTGCTTAGCGGTCGAAGTGCAAAAGTGCTCTAATATCTAAGTCTAATCAAGCTTTGCTAAAACGGTATTCTAAAATACCACATGCAGGTACAAATACGCTCTATATGTGAATTTGGCCATCAAAGTGCAAAGTGCCCTGATGTATAAGCCTAGGTAAGCAATGCTAGAACTGTACTCTAAAGTGCCACATGCTGGTGCAAAGAACTCAATGTGAATGTGCTCAGCAATCAGTGTCACATTACCCTGTTGTCTAAACGTAATCAAGCGACTCTAGATAATTCTAATTATGGACTAGTTTTAAAATTTATGAGCATGAGGGCAGTCCATTGCAGATTGCATCCGGTTGTATCTTCCCAATTGCAAGTTCCAAATTATAGGCTCAATGTTCTCAAATAGCAGCCTCCATTGGTCGACTGGCATCTCGCAGGAGCCTTCCAGCTTCTGAGAAGGACTTGCCAAACTGTGCTAGTTCCATTGGAGCCACTGCAGAGTAAATGTATGTCAACGCCTCTTTGCGTGGTCTTATCCTGTATTGCACGATAATTGGCCTTAGGTAGATTCGCCTCTGATATAACAGTCCCAAGCAACAGCATTCAATCGGCACAGCTGATTCAGAGTGATATTGGCACAGCCTGCATTGCCAATGACTTTAGGCCAAATTCTTCCAGTGGGACCTACATTCCCATACGGGCGTTTCTAAGAGCATAAACAGGTGAAATAATAAACAAAAACAAAATAATCAACGTTACTCAGCTTTCATCAAGAATTGAAACACTCTATAACAAAGCGGCCAAGTTTTCAGCTTGCTTTTGTGTGACATTTCAATATTTTCAATGTTTTCAGGGTATGACTTTTTAGTGCCTTATATGTGGCACCTTTACACAGGCAGTTATGTCTGTGAAATGAAATACATTTCAGGTATTACAACCTCAAACGCAATATGGTCCAGACCATATGCTTAAAACAACCATAATGCTCATGAGAAGCATATGCAAGGTCTCTAAACTACATCTGTTTACGAACAGATGAGGTTTTCTGGCCTTTCCCTTAACTTATAATGGTATGCCTCACCATACAGCCTGCCCAAACTTGAATGCAACACAAAAGATATAGTGATCTAGTTGTGAAAAAAATTGAGTATCTCTAAGGTATGTTGCTAAATGTTTAGATTGCCCTCACAGGAACATAAGCCCTTGGCCACTTAGTGTGGCATGCTTCATCCTCAGGCTTTCCATCTACTACTGGGAAGTTGCTGTGGAAGAGAGGCATGCTTTTTGTGTGTATTTTCCTCTAAACCCATATGGGTCCCTAACCGTTAAGGTGAATTCTGAGGTCGTAAAGTGTCATTGAGTTGGATCCAAAATTCGAATGTGTTTTAAAAGGTGTAAGGATGGACTAAGCCCTTTTATTGTTTTTCCTCCACTGCCATGATAGGAGGTAAAGGTATGTGCCCTCAGGTCAAAGGGGAGCGTGTTCCTAGGCATGGACACAATTGCCAGAAGGAAAACAAATAATAGTGTCTGGATGGTAAGTCTCTACCTCAGTTTAGTTAGTCTTATAACCTATTTGTTTTAACCAGGTACCATGAATAATGAGGCTTTGTAGAAGGGCAGACAGTGGCCCAGCAGGGAAGCTACGGGCACTTAATACTATACTAAACTCCAGTTGGGTAATTAATTACCATCATAGCTGGGATACAGTGAGCCCGTCCAGCCCCTGGATCCCCCTGCTACTACACCGGTGAGAGCTGCACCCCTGTAAACTATAATGATAGGATTCCAGCACGATTTATTTATGTATTTTCTATCTATCTATTTATTTATTTTTATATATATATATTGTGATTTTATATAGCG
Source organism: Calotriton arnoldi (assembly GCA_963921515.1). Taxonomy (NCBI): domain Eukaryota; kingdom Metazoa; phylum Chordata; class Amphibia; order Caudata; family Salamandridae; genus Calotriton; species Calotriton arnoldi. The sequence goes on along the minus strand of CAWUFW010024787.1, from coordinate 2,747 downwards.
TGGACATGGCCCAAAGGCATCGGAGCGCTTCACAATAAAGCCAAAATATAGGTGAACCACTTGAGGATGACACCATGGGATGTGGAGGGTGTTGTCCACAATCTGCAGAACTGCAGTCTCAGTGCTGTGGCCATTATGGAATCCAGATTGAAGGGAGTCAAGGGATTGTTGTCCTGGATGTGGAATGACTACCAAACTCTCAATCACCTTGCCAAGGAGAGGCAGAGAGGATGCTGGGCAGAAGATGTTAAAGTTGTCAGGGTCCAGAGATTGTTTTTTAGGAGAGGAGAAATTTGACCCGCTTTTTGGACAGTCTGGGAACAAGCCCTGAGCCAAGGATGAGTACACCAAGGTCGTCCAAATGGGGTGAAGCAGTATAGCTGGGGATTTGCTGATGGAGCCCAGAATGGCATCGCAAAGATAGTTAGAGGGTTTCACTTTGGATAGAGGTAGTACTAGATCTGCCTCTGAGACTCGGGAGAAAGAGGACCATGGCTGCAATGGTTTGCAAGGCAGTTTCTCTCTGACTATGTTGTTGCGTCTGACCAGATGGGAGATTTTAATGTCTTTGACTTGTTTTTCGAAGAACTCAGGAAAGTTATTGCATAGGATCTCATATGCCTTAAATGGGGGGTTGGAAGGAGGGTTCTTGGCTTGCTTAATTACCCCAAATAGTTGTTTCAGTATGTTCTTGGTCATATCCAGGAGGGATCTGATATGTGATGCCTTGGCTTTAAAGATGTGACCTTTGTAGTTTTGTCTCACAGCATGAAGCTTTGTTAGGCTTAATGATGAGGGTGCTGGTCGCTAATCTTTCTCAAACTATCTGATAATTTCACTTTCTTCGTAGAGGGCTTTGGAGTAGCAGGACCAGGATCATTTGGGTCTACTGTATTTGCTCTTGATGGATGTGAATTCCCCGATCAAGGAGCCCTTGCAGGAGTTGAAATTGTCCATGGCCTTGTTGATGCCAAGTTGAGGAACTATCGTGGAGAGATTTGATAGGACTAGTGTAGCCATGGTGAGTATGTGCTTGGTTTGACTGAGAGGAGGAGTGGTAATATGAATCAAGCTAGAGGATAAGTAGTCTCCCAGCACTAGATAGTTTCTCAGTCTTTCCTGCTGCTCTCTCAGTCTTTCCTGCTCCTTAGTAACCAGCACAGCCTCAGTGACTGCTAGGGTCCAAGGTATGGAGTTTGCAGTTTCATCAATCCCCTCCGCAACCTTTTGTTCGCTTTCAGTTTAATTGAGCTCTGTGACTTTTTGCTCAGTGTGCAGAGACTGGACCTATAACCATGAAGACCAACCCATTTCAACTCACAGCCCGAGGCAGCAGCTAAATGCTAGCCTAGAGTCAGCATGGGATAAATTTAACCAATGAGAGGACTTGTAACATGATGTTGATTCTAAAGTGTCTTGAGTAATCAGCATGAGATTTGAAACAGCACTTCACTTTGTGTAACGTGTCAGTTAAGTGCAGGGAAGTGGGAGACTTACCAAATTTTCATTGTTCTCACCTCTGAAGTGTCACTTCACCGAACATCTTTAATTATATGTGGGATGCACACATTTAGTCACCATTCCACTCAAATCAGCCACACATTTGTGAGCACATTCTCAGACTGTGGCTCTTGTGCGCTCACAGATCCGCTTTCAGAGCAGTGTGCCTCCCACTCCTTGTGTCGCTACTGGGCTGTCATTTGTAGGGCTACTGCTGTTGACATTGTCTTTGCTACTACCCCTTCGCTCTACGACAGTGCAGAGAAGCTACCAGCGCTGAATAAAAAGGCTCACATAGAGCCACTGGCAAAGACAGAGATTTCCCCAAGCAGAGGATGGACTTCAGAAAAAACTACTACAAAGGGAAATTGCACAGATGAAAACACTTTACATCATTCAACCAAAAGGTATGAATGACAGAGTAGAAATGTCACGCTTCGTATAGAGGGACTATATGTGCATATTGATGTTTTTCCAGTCTCATATGAGTATTGTATATTGACATTATATATCTGTTGGTTGTGCTAACTTTTCTAAGGAAGAGAGTTCATGTTTAATTAGGCAGTCCATTTGGTCCACATTTGAATTTTTGATGCACTACTTTTCAGCTCACTAGTTTGAGGTCTCATAGAAGTATTAATTAATTGACATGACTCACCTGACACACAAGTTAACATGGCCGCCACCATGCATGGCGGCATCAGGTGACCTTCACCTGTCTTACGGTCCTCGAGAGATGCAAACTCAGTAATATTGCACTGATAATCGGTCCGGCAGTGCATCCACTTTCACCAACCAGTATGAACTCGTACAATAGAACCATGATCTCTAGAACAAAATGCAGTCATGTTCATCCAGTACAGCAAACCTTAACTTTGACTTGAGGGAGGGGTTCTCACGTTGCTTCTACAATAACGAGCACCATTTTGCGTAGAGCCAGCACTTTTTAATGTAATGCATATTTCATACACCAGTTGCATTTTAAAATCAGGCCAGTATCAGCTGGTTCTTGAGAGTGTGTGTTACATTTCACACTGTGGACTGGGACACATTAACTAGTTCAGTTTCGGGCTCTGGATATAATTTTCTTCATACTATTTTGACAAAGGTTTTTGATTATGCACTATACCACTGTGCTTGTATGCAGCCCTAATGAACATGATGGTAGCATTTGGAAGCATGAAATATGAAGGTTCAAGATGTCATTGTTGTGTAGACTGTTTGACACTTCTGTGAGATCCAGTCCG